>CM044965.1:9506910-9576014 GCA_024516035.1 Bactericera cockerelli | reverse complement strand
TTTCCCTTAAAAAACCCCCCCCCAAAATTTTTTTTTTTTTTATCTTTGGCCCGGAACTTTTTAAAACATTTTAGGGCCCAATTCCTGTTTAGGTAGATATTTAACGGGTGTAGATACAATGAAGTTTTCTTGAAACTTTTCATGCCTTTATATAGCTGATGATACAACTATTGGATACGAATCTTTCTTAACTTTGAAAGTCCAGGAGTAGCTATAAAGAAAGTATTACATATACATTTAATACTACATAAACTGTCACCACATTCCAACACCAACAGTTAACTTATGGTTTTGGTATCCTTCTTCTGTTTCGCAATCCTCAGTGGTTTGCTGCATGAAATATTTGTGGACACATCTCGTTGTATCATATGCAAGACAGTGTCTCGTTGATCCATGGTCCGGAAAATAGGAAAATGAAAGGTTTTAGTATATTTGTTGAAGAGCATATTCACAGATATGTTTTCTATTATTTACAACAGTGTTGCAAACAACATGGAACAGTGTTGTAAATTTTATATACTCATATATCTATATTAGTTACAATTTTTCATTATTATAGTTTTATTCTTTTTAGTTTCTCCTCATATATGTTTATAGTTTTATTCTTTTCAGTTTAGTAGTCTCGTTTTTATATGCAGAGTCTCGCTGACTTGAGGAATTGGTTTCTTTTTCCATCACTGGATCCATTCATGCAAATTAATACAGGGGATGGACACAGTGAGGCCTGTTCCATGTGCATGTGTACATAAACCCTTAGGGTTTTGTTTCTGTACACATACACATGTATTAATTTATTTAATTAAAATCACAGTACTTTAGCAAAAAACTTTATATGACACTTTTTAAATGAAATACTTGTTTAATTTAAAATAAAAAGGAATAGCGCAGTAAAAACCACCTAATCTTCCAGGGATTTTGGCTTGGAATCTGAAAAGGAGAAACTTGGGGGGAGGAGGTGAGGAAGAGGTCTCCGAAGAGGCCTCTGTCTCTCGCTCCTCCAATCCCCACATGGGAACACGTAGACACATATGCAGCAGACACACATGGTACACGCAGTATATTGTCTATTCATCCCAAAACTTATCTAAATTTCCTGATGTTAGGCAATAATAATCTACTTAGGTATAGGTATCTTACAGTCTAGGTTTTTAGCCTTTTTTTTTCTCTCTTTGTTTCGTTTTTTTTTTTTTTTTTTTTTTTTTTGGTTTTTTTTTATTTTTTTCTTTTTGGCTTTTTTTTTTTGTTTTGTTTTTTTTTTGGCTTTTTTGTAACTTTCTTGTTTTTTTTTATTTTTTTGTTTTTTTTTTTTTTTTATTTTTTTTGCTTTCTTTTGTCTTTTTTTTTCATTTTTTTTTTTTTTTTTTTTTTTTTTTTTTTTTTTTTTTTTTATTACTATCTACTCAAGCTTAAAACTAAGGTGTAAATATAAAGTTATATTATTGTGTATGTTTTTATGATACTTATGATACCTACACAAGCTGTTTCTTCCAATTTTACCTTTTGGCGAGAAAAGGTGTTGGAGAAACCTAGCTAAATGTTGAGGAGACACCTCAACTGGCAGATACAGCGCGTACCTTAAGTTTTCTGTATACTGAATATATATACAGAGACAAGGTGCTCGGTATCTATATTATGCCTATGTGTTAGATATCGTACGGCTGAGTCTGTCAGGGGAGAGGTGGTGGTTTGGGTTTCTAAGTATAAGAAAAAAAAATATATACAGTGGGGAAAATAGAGCTGAATATTTTCAGTAGAATATTTTCAGTGCAGGCTATGGATTTGTTCAGTTTATAGAGAGGTAAACTAACTAATTGTGTTTGACTTAGGTTGTGATCAATACAATCTCAATTACGAGTATAAGTAAGTTAGTTGGTTAAGTAGTAGGTATTTACAGGATGGGGTAATAAAAGTTATTGTGAATATGTATATATAATATCAAAGATAGTTGACCCAATACCGATTTTAGATGTTCCCTATGTCAATAGGGGCAAAGTTCATAGGAAACTAGGGTGGATCAGCAGCCATGGGTGGTTGTGTAGTGAACACCCGTCTTTCATCAGCTGCTTTCTGCCTCAGGGTGTCCGCGATGAAGCCATTGACAGCATCCCATCCCTGTTTATCCTTCAGCATTTCTTCAATGATTGTACTGGGTGTTAGGGATTTTCCTATTTTGTTCCAGCATTCCTCCCGCCTAGTTGTCCATCTCACACAGTGGAACACCGTGTGCTCTGGGGTGTCTTTCTCCGTGCAGTATCTACATTGGTCATTTGGTTTGATGGCCATTCGATGGAGATATGCTTCAAAATTGCCATGTCCTGTGAGGAATTGACATAGTTCGTAGGTTATATCACCATGTTTCCTCAAGATCCATGGTGTAATGTCTTTTATGAGTAGCTTAGTCCATTGTGCTTTGTCCTGTTCTAGATCCCATTTGTTTTGCCATTTCCTTATTAGATTTTCAAAGAGTTCAGACTTGTAGGTGTCCATGTCTGTCTGGGTTTTTCTGGCATTGTATAGCTGAGTTCTCTCCTCTGCCATTAGTTCAATAGGTAGAGAGCTGGATATTACCTGGAGAGCAGGCGTTGATGCAGTCCTGTAGGAGCGACACTGTCGAAGCATAATTTTCCTTTGAACTTTCTCTAATCTTTGTCTATATTTTTTTATTTTTGTGGATTCCCACCAGACAGGGACAGCATAGATCTACTTACATTACATTATGATACAGTAAGTATCATAATGTAATCTACTTACATTATGATACTTACTGATAATATATTATTAAGCATGACCAGGACAAGTAAAAAGAAAATTTGTCGACGCAGAGTTTAAAATGTCAACCTAACACCTGTACTTTCGAGAAGTAAGAAAAAACATCAATCAATAAATTGAATATTTGAACTTTGTTGGGAAATTTAACTAGATCATTGGTCGTCTAGGCAATCATTATTGTTGAATTTAACTAAATCAAAGGCAGATTTTCCTTCGTAAAATTTAACTTAAATAATGTTCGATAGTTATTTGTCATTTTACCTCAATAATTGACAAACGTTTGAAAATTTACCTGAATGAATGGTTAATCATTTGTTGTATTTTAAATTTTAATTATAAATTTAACTAAATCATTGCTTGACCCTCCTTCTGAGAACGGGCAAAACAAGGTTACGTCCTGTCGACATCGATTTCAACCTGCAGGTCCAGAGTCTCACGGTACGGGATTCCTGTCATCACGATCCAGTCTGGATCCCGGCTATGTAGAGCACAACATTGACGAAACAAATATGATTTATATGACCGCAATTATCATTTCTTTCTCACTCAGATTTTTTACAACAGCCATTACCTTTTTATGCTCAAGCTATTAATTAAATAATTATCCGGTAATTAAAATTTCTCCGCATCATCCTGAGTGCACGGCGAGATGACACTCACAGAGCACTTGAGCAAGTCGCAGGGTTTTGCTATTGTTTGGTGCATTATGGACTTTAATTATGAATGCATTTTTACTGTTTTTTTAAATGATTTTATGTAATGTTTTTGATCTTCGATGAGCTTATAAGAAGGTCTTTGGAAATAGAGCAAACTTACAAATAATTTATGACCTAAATATCATTGTTAAACAAAAATGTAATCTGTGAGTTTTCTTTGTCTGGCTGAGGTCCGAATTGTAAAAACAAGATGCATTTTAAGATGATCCAGACTATCTCTCCAGTCAGGCTGTAGTGCGCTGTGATTGGTTGAAACTTTACCTTGAGGTAGGGTCTGGTTATCTTAAATTGAATCCTGTTTGACTCTGAGTTCTTCCTATTGTTCATTTTGCTATTTTCCGGCTATGGTTTTCAATTAATATCATTACATAACTTGGCAAATCTGATTTTAAATAAAATAAGTATCTCGCACTCATCATCAGTAATTACCTCTTGAGAAGCCAAAGCATCTTGTCCTTTAAGACAAACTACTAGAGCGTATTAGCAAACGATTCGAATTCCATGCGACTTTTCATTGGCCATCACAATCCGTCATTTCTCACATTCAGTGGATCTGGTGACACATTCACACGTTTAATTGGATCAGGAGGCATTCCAGCGTACCTTCCACTAGGTGGAACAAATAGCGCGGAACTTATGATCCTCTTCGCGGTACTGATACTTGTTGCAGATCCTGATGACATGGACGACATGCTCATTGGAAATGGTCGCTGGAGATGAGCGATTTGAAGATCTCACACTATTTACTGTTCGCTCCTTCATTGTCTGAGGCTAACAGCATAAAGAGAGCACATGTTTTGTTTATACGCACAGATTGTATGACTTTCTAGTCCTAGTCAACACTATTTATGAGGTAGTTCTATTATCTCATCTACTCTGGTATTTCCTTTGGAAGGATACATCAGCAATAAAAAGTTTTTCCTATTTTTCTACTAGTTTTCCTAACTTCAAAGGTTAAAAGGAATCGACAGATGGCTAATTATACGTAGGTGTTTTTCACATTTAACGCTAGTAAAACCTCTTGTGAAACTCAATTACTAATAATAATAATTGAGAACATTTTCTGTTGAACAGAAGATTAACCGGAATTTTCCAAGTATTATCTCAAGATATAAAGATACGAACATGATACTAAAACCACAAACCTTCTATCACAAGTATTGGGCACAATCATCACAGCATTCTTAATACGAATTGACTTTTAAATGATAGTAAATGGTAACAGAGAAAATGCTGGAGCTATTGAAATTGTAGATAGTATAACGTATGATAGAAACAAAAGATCTATTGTCAATGATTTTGCTACCGATACAAGAGGGCGGAATGCATTGAAACACCTCTAACAAACACCGATTAGCATATTTGCATATCTCCAGTCACCTACGCCTGATGAGCAGTATATGCAAATTGTCAATGGGAAAACACTGTGTGCTAATTTCTATTTCACTCACAATCTTCAATATTTTACGAGTATTTATTCTGGCAGTATAATTTTTGCATTGAGCTCTATGCATTCAAAGAGCGCCTTAATTCATAGAGCTTTTTGCATTCATAGAGAATATTCTTGGTTTAACGTGCAGTTTAAGTGAAGATTAGATTATTTTATTGAACGAGGTGTGCCAATTGCAATAGAAAACATTATCAACGGATGTCTGCTGAACGATTTTCTTATTATGAATTATAAAAATTTATCGCCAGACCTCCCAGTAATATGAATTTAAAAGTAAATAAATATCAAACAGCTGGTTTATTGAAGATGTATTTTCATTTTTGCATGGATGTGACTTTAATAAAAAATGAGCCAATTGATAGTTTAGTCAATCTGCAAAAGATATTAATTTAGAGAAGTTACTTTTGTTCAAATTACCTATTCACATATTCATGATGGCTCACATACAAGAAATGATAAGAAAATGATTGCAATATTTAGGTGACGACGCTGGGGGAAGCCGTCATCGGACTTTTAAAAACTATGAAATCTTGTATCTATGAAAATGAACTTGTGGTTTCTATGTGCAATATTTTAAATTCATCTAGTACTTAAAATTGTTATGATAGGGAATATTTGTTAGAGTATCAGAAAGAAAAAATAAAAACATTTGCAACCATATTAATAGATACATTGTCCAGAAAACATACAAAGATTCCTTCAAGTCAAACAGGCATTTCGTTGAGAACGCCTTCCAGAAACATCAGAGCTTATACTAAACATAGTTTCAAATTATGTCGCATTGAAATGTACAAAAAGAATATTGGCATTTCTTATTTCAAAATCCTATCATTTGGTTACGTTTATCCTAACCATAACAAATTCATAAACCTGATCCTTTATAGCAGAATTTCCAGAGCATGCATTGAATGTCACAGCACACAAACCGACAATGCAAGTCAAATATCATAAAATCTTCAAAAATGGTCTGCTATTTAAATCCGCTTTAATCGAAAACCAAAGCAAATTCTTTCCAACATTGTTGTATCAAGTTCCTAAATCTCGTATGTATCATCAGTGAGTCATTCGAAGGACGAAATTAAGATCCTGGGAATCTGCCATTTAATAAGTAAGAATTCTTCTTTTCAATTTATGGACATTAATACATCTCTAAACCATGTTTTCAATTTGTATATTATTGATCATAAGTCGTAAATTCAAACAATGGATAATTTTGCTTGAATTATAAAATGAGTTACCTAATAGAAATTACAGATATTAACGTAGAAAAGTTTAGTTAATAAATAGCTTTAAAGTAGCCAGTTCATGTAAATCCATGGGAATAATGAGTTCACCATATGAATCTAATATTACAGTTCCAGTGAGAATCTTAGGCTTCTGCAAAAGGTACATAGATCTATTTATAGTTCAATTATTAAAGAAAATTGAAATCAGAAAAGCATAAAAGCATAAAATACAAATCTAAAAATCAATGACTATGAAGCCCTTAATCATGGAACATATCAGGGAAACTCCCATTGGTCCTTCTGATCTAAAAACAAATTGCAAAGGGCATTCATTAATTAAAAAAGATGCTCCAGGAAACTCTGAGTTCATGAACTAGCAAAAATGTCTACCCTTTTGAATGAATATAGGCAGAAAGGTTTGAGAAAATAACGTATAAGTAGATGAAGCAAAAGAAGGTCTTTTTTTAGCTTGGCGATGATTTCATGGTACATCTAAACTCTAAACACACAAATAATATAAATATCAACAACACTACACTTCAACAAGTACTACTTGATACCTACTGCGATCTGCTCATGTTCACACACTCCTGTCCAATGTATAAGAAAACCATTTAATTAAAAAGAATAACAGAGACAGACAAAGATATTACAATTTATTCACAGAAATATGGTAACGTGAGCAGGATCACAAATTGAGATTGCAAAAAAGGAACGCGAAAACAAAAACACGGTTTATCATAGCAAATTAAAGCTATACTTCTTATACTGGGTGCAGTTGAAGTTACATTCGAATGAAGACACAAAAGGAAAATTGATAAGTAAAACCTGAATTTTATTTTTCTGTTTTCTGACTCTTTTCATTTGAAATCCGTCATAAAAATGTGATTTTGATATTTATTACTACCTAGTGAAATACTAATGAACTGAAACCTGAAGAGGTATATTAGTGGCTTCAACACCGAAATAAAATGATATTTTTGTCATTTAACAGGAGAGAAAAACACGGGTAAAAACTAAGGGTGACGTGTCATTTCACATTAACTTCTGTTGTTAACAGAATAGTTACCTACTGTAATATTTTCAAATTTTTGTTTGTTGGACTGGCCTTATCCAAATTGGTTGGACGAGCACTGAATCTATGTTATGCAAGTTCAAAAAACACCAAATTGTGACAGATATTAAGGAGATGTTTTTCTCTGATCCCTTTGCTTCTTTTGCTCGTATGAATTTTTAAGATACCATTGGAACTATTGAAAGTCTTTCTGAAATAGAAAGAACATCATTGATCCTGTTGACAGTGTTGACACACATGAGGTTGAAGGACTCCCGTCTTACACAAGAAGTAAATAAAGATACTTGTACATTCAGGTCGTTATATCGAGTTCAGTACGCGACCTTACCTACATTTCATCCACCTACGTTCAGAAGAGATCATGGAAACCACAATGAGGCATACTTTTGGAATGCTAGATTCGTAAAATTTATTTTGTTTAGCAATACCTACCTAAAGCAAATTCATCTACTAATGAATACTAACCACATTAAGTTGAACCGTAAAATTTAACTATGATCTAGGTGACTTTCTACTGTTTACTCGAATGTATACATTAATTTTCATCAAAATAGATTGTACCCATACAAGTTAATTTGTCAGATAATTACTGAAACATCGTTTAAAGTATGAATGATTTTTAAAAATTTAGTAGGTAGTAACTTTTTTTCATAAAACTTTTGAGTTTGATAAACTTAATGGTTTTATCTTTTACTAGTGTATCGTTTTCTATTCTATTCCCATCACAATATCTTCTCTTTGATAGTCTAGTTTTTAAAATGTTGCCTTTATTTTAACTAGAAATTTCATTTATGTTAGTTTGCTATAGCAGTAAATGATCTAAGATCTGTCTAAAATATACATTAGATTTTTTTGATTTTCTTCTTCTACAGCCAATGATATTATATTCAAGGAAATCATTCGAAAAACAAAACTACATAGTATAAAAAAAACGCTCCGTAAGTTTCAAGACAAACTTGATCGCAAATCCATGCTTCCAGACTTTTTTCAAAGTGGTACTTTATTTTTCAAATGGAAAATAACTCTTCTTCGTGGCTCATTAATTTCTTTCTCGTTCAAGTTCAGCTAAGCAGCGCGTCAGGTACAATGTCAACGACGAGTATATCATCAAGGTATACTCCGTCATTGACGTCAGCTTGGTCTTTGATTTCAAGTGTATCATTGGTGTGAACTCTGTCATTCCTGCGACTCTGTATAATTATCATCATACGATCACACACATAGGAAATCTATTTCAAGTGTTACATTCTCAGCTACTAGCGAGCGGTTGGTTTTCTCAACTCCTCTGCTGTTATCTTCAGTTGTTTTGTCTAGTGCCGCCGCTGCTCTTTGTAATAATTCCACATGGGTAACAACAAGATCAGTGTGTCACAGATAATGTTCAGTTTCAGTTTTGTTCACAAGCTAGTCAACTTGGTCAGCCGCTTTGGTATTATCGAAATTAAAAATCATAGAAGTGTGAGCATTAGACATGTAAATATGTCGACACTTCTAATCTGCGTGTTGGAACAATGGTTTTTTTTTTCTTGTTTGGTTGGTATGTTTTTGCTAAGAATGTGTGAGTCATTCAAACTTTTTGTTGTTGATTATGATGTCGTTTTTTTAGTTTTGAACTTTGTTTTTTTCTGTTCCAGCATTCGATCCCCGGTCGGAGCATGTTTTTCACAAAAATTCTGTTCCCTCAGTACATGTGAGGCTGGCATTTCCGGCCCTACCCAGGCTAGGTGAAGTTAATGTGGGTAGCTTGTACGATTCGAAGCGAATGAAGGGTAAAATCCCCGTTCTAATCCAGGACGTTAAAAAAAAAAAAAATCGTTGGCGTTAGGAAGGGCAACAAGCTGTAAAAAATGTGCCAAAATTAACCAACCTCAACCATGAGGTTGAACAACGTCGCCCCTGCTTAAGCGGGAGAAGACAGAGTAAAAGAAGAAGATCAAAAGTAGAATCAACACAGTTAGCACTGCTGCCCTTAAAGTATCAATTGCATGGATAATACTTCGAGTATTTTATATTATTTTATAATTTCAAAAACACTATGTTCTCCAAAAGTTGTTTAAGATTAATAGAGATCTACATAAATATAAAAATAGATAGTTACATAAAAGTTCTACTTAGCGAAATGCTCGGAGAATTCTGTACCATCCGTAGGTACGTCTCGGTGAGCCCGTATAATACTTCTCCACCGCGCTCCCATAAATATTAAAACCTTTCTATGCAAATAAAATCAATACAATAATATTCTAATAGTCATATTGTCGCCTCTGAAACGTCTCAGTGCAATAACGTTACCTACCACAAAACAGAACAGACTATACAAATGGCTACCAATAGAGTTTATATGGACTAGAGTCTGGTGTGTGTATTGTGCGGGGACAGGTTGGATATTTATTGGGTCTGGTGGGAAACTATTTAACAGCTTTTGTCCTTACAGAGTGTAGAGAAGAGAATTGACTTTAATATACTGAGTTTGTTTTTTTTTTTTTTTTTTTTACAAATATGTGTGTAGAAGGAAATTTGAATAAGTCTTTCTGAGTGGTGCTTCTGATGTTTCTTTGCTTGATATTCAAAGAATATAGCAAACGTAATGTTTTCACGTGAAAATATATGTTTATAGAATTGAAAACCTTAGCTGCTGTTCTTGGCTACGAAATTCAAAAAGTACTATCCCGAAACAGCTTTGGTAATGCCGAGAACAGCCAGTATAACCTGGGCGTCAAGTCTTCGTTGGCTGACGTTTCTTAATTCAACATGATATTGGAGCTGGCCGAAGATGGATTTTGATAACGAATAGCAACAGGATTCATTATGAAACAGCAAAGGATTTGATAAAATAGAATTTGATAAGAAATAGCAACAAGATAACGATTAACAATAGCAACAAGGTTTTGGTAAGATATACCAACAGGATTTTAAAATATATTGCACCAGGATTTGATAAGCAACCTCACCTAGCCTACCCAGGCTGGGTGAGGTTAATGTGGGTAGCTGGTACGATTCCCAGCGAATGGAGGGTAAAACCCCCGTCCTAATCCAGGACGTTAAATCAAATAGAATCGTTGGCGTTAGGAAGGGCATCCAGCCGTAAAAAATGTGCCAAAACCAATCAACCTCAACCATGAGGTTGATCAACGTCGACCCTGCTTGAGCGGGATAAGACAGAGTAAAAGAAGAAGCAACAGAATTTGATAAGCAATAGCAACGAGATTTTGTAGGAAATAGCAACAAAATTTGATAAGAAATAGCAACAGGATTATGATAAGGATTCTGGTGATGATCTCAGTCTCAAGATAAGGATCGTGTTCCGAGATTTACCCGTAATATCTATAATAAGAAAAGCGAGGTGATATTTTAGATTTAAGAAGGGAATCGTGCTCACACCTGACAAACTTCGTTAGCCATTTTCTGTATTGATGATGATTCTTTTTATTTTTATTTTAAGTAAGAAAAAACATTCTTACTTTAAATAATAGAGCAAACTTGAAAATGAAATCGGATTGAAGGTGGCTCGAGGAAAGATGTGGAGGAAAATTGTGTTTGAGGTGTTTTTTTGATGTAATTTTTAAAGGGTGAATAATTAATTTTCCTGAGTTTAATAATAATTTGTTCATAGGTATTTATTATGGACTTGTACAAAATTACTGAATCAACAAACAAAATAATGTAAATATTTACTCATGGCAGTAGTAATGGCTTACACAAGACTTTTTTGACTTATGGAATAAAGAGATTTTTCTATCTTACCTTTAATAATGAAAAAAAAAGAATACGTACAGCCATTTATAATTCAAAATGGTATTAGAACTCTGAGGACCGAATTAATGAACTTTGCTTTGGTCATCACTACTATATGTAGTATCTGATTTCAGTTATGTGATTGGCTGTTACCATGGCAATAACAACAGAATAATAATAATCTCCAATTTAGAGTCGTTCACTACAATTCTGCCCTAAACGACACTCGAGTACCGCCATCTCTCTTTAGCCATGTCGAGAGCCGCTCTTGCAATTTGCGATTTTTATATTGTTGAGACGCTCGGGAGAAAAGCACCGAGGACTCACTTGTTAGCCCATCTCCCGTCTTCTACTTTATGATAGCACCAGCGACATTCCCACAATTACGGGGCGATACTCTAGTCCAGATCTTAATAGTTTAAACAATTTGAACTTTGAGAAAGTTCAAAAAATAGTATCATCATCAACTTTTATTCTGAATAGATATTTTTTAGTCGAGATCGCCAGGGCCGATGAACCATCTTCGAAGGATTTGCTCCAGATGAACCGGGAAGAACATGATTTGAAATCTAAAAAAGGTTCAAAGTTTTGAACAATACAATAGTAGTACTTTCTCTAAAGCTCTTGTTGTGACAAGGTGGTGAAGAGATTGCCGCATCAATAACCCCACCTTGTAGGACATAGTTTCATTCTCTTTTTTCTTGTTTCTTTGTCAATCTATTTATTTTTATAATTTATGTTTTTACTGCATATATTTGTCTTCATAAGCTTTCTATAGTAATAATATGACTTCATTATGAAACGGGGTTAACGATTCTGACAAATTATTTATTCCTGGATGTGTTTGTTTAGTTGTAACCAACTATCCACTACTTCTTTTCTCTCGTATTTCGGGATACAGACTTTGGTTGTATGCAAAAGTGCCTATTTAATACAAAAAAAACGAAAAAATGTCCTACCTTGATGGTTCAATGAGAGGAGTAAGGTCTCATTCCAAAAAGCACTCTCACCTTAAAAATCTCCAAATCTCCCTTTCAGAAGTCAAATTCCTTCAAGTACCGACTCAGAGTGTGTTATTAAACCAAATAAACCAATCAGAGTGCAGTTGAAAGAGAGATTTGGGGATTATGAGGTGAGAAAATCATTCTGGAACAAGGGCCTTGGTACTATCATTTCAACCTACTAAGTTGGTCGCACAAGTAAAGCAATATTCGTTGATTGAGGGTACCTCAAGTACATTTATGTAAACCTAGCTAATAAATTTAATTTTCGTTCTTAATTACTTTTACAATTAATATCAAAGATTTCCAAAACCTAAATTTACGGCTAACTGAGAAAATCAGTTCTTGAACACTGATAAGACAAATGTATTAAAATTGTGATCAGACTTGTGAAAGGCCCTGGTTCGAGATAGATATAGTTCGTCCTATCTTGTGGTCTGTGTTATAGTTCCTTAGATCTTTAGTATTCAAAGTAAGTTGAATAGACACGGGCATGCTCATAAGTATGTGAACCTAACTGGAGTCAATCATCGGATGGCCTTTACACATGAGACTCTGTTCACCGGGTTGGGACGGTCGTAAAATTGGATGTGTCTTGCAGGATTTGAAAGAACTTTGTGCGTGGACGTCGTAAATTAGCAACTTTGTGTTGGTTTCAGCGTGGAAATGAGGGTAAGGTGCTCAGGTGTAGGGCACGGGTTGACATTTTGAGAAAGATTGCCAAAGGCAATAACCCCGCCCTTTAGTTATATTTTTTTTTTTTCTTTTTTCTCTTCTATTATATTGTATTTTCGGTCTGTAATTGTTTGTGTTGTATATAATATGTCCATTTAATAGAGTGTAAATAAAATAGATAATGATTGACAAAGAAGTTCCTCTTTTGATATGACTTATGATCCCTGCTTTAACTGACTTATGATCCCTGGTTTTTCTGGTAAAAATTCTATGACACCGCCGTTGTCCAGTTCACATTTATACGTATCTGAGTTGAGTAAATAGCGAATTTTTCGATGAATAAGTAATATCAAGTTCCTTTTTTCAATCTACATTGGCACACAAAAGATAAGAAAGTAGGTATATAGTGTACTTAGCAAGTAGTGTTTAAATAGGTAGGTTCCAGAAATGTCAGTCAAAATTAGGTAGGAACTTCTAATAGTTGCCCATCATTATAATTACTCGGTGTACTAATTGTTTTTCTCGTTGAGTGTTAACATGAGTGATGTAGTCCATCTTCGAGATCTCAATATTCTAATTCAGGAGTGGACAAAATGCGGCACGCAACGCTACTGTTAAAATAGACAGAACTACTGTATTGATTGGTTCTATGAGAATCGGTTTCATCTGGCCAGGAATCCTAGGCGAAAAACGTTGTCTTGTGGCGTCTCAAAGACACAAATAATATTGCTTAACAAAAATTTATTATAAAAAATTCTAGCATGAAGTATCTGTAGAAATAGAAAATGAAACTTATACTTCAAGGGGAAATACATGGATATCAAAACATATACCTGGAAAAGCTGTTTTTAGCCTGTTGCTCTTTTTATGAACATCAGCTTTTCTAAATATCATTAAATTTCTCTGTTATAATCCGAATTAAAAGAAAATAAAAAGATGTAGTTAGATTTAAAGAACCATTGTACAATGTACATACTATATCTAAGACATACATACAAAAACTGTTTGAGCTATTCAGTAATAATTACTCATAGCATTGAAGTTTGGAGCAGGAAGTTTGCCCATCCCTGGTCTAATTGTTTATACTCTCGCTCGGACTAATGAGTCCAGTTTGAAAGTTCTGGTGCTCAAAATTAAACCAATTACTCCCAACACCAGTGGCCAGAAGACAGGTGGCAATTTTTTTCAGCACCAGGATTAATGTTTCAATTATGACATGAACTTTTGCTGCAGGTAGGGCCTACTTGTTTACTATGCATGAGCTCAAGATACTATGCAAACTATGCATGTACTTGTGATAATTATTCACACACTTGCTGATGGTTTACTTAACATGAGCGACTTGAAGTAGAAGAAGAAGAAAAGGAAGGGGAAAAAAAGAAATTTCAGTTCACCCTGAGTAAATAAAAGATGTCAACAGAAACTCGCTGACCTCCATGACTCAGAAGTTAAGAGCATTGGTTGCCGACCCGGAGGTTGCGGGTTCGAATTCCGGTCGTAGTGGAATATTCTAATAGAGTTTTTCCATTTCTGGAATGGCATGGATGTAAAGTGCCCTAAAGTAATGCGAAAGAGGTTCCGAGGCAAAACTACCTTAAAAATAAATAAATAATAATAATATGAAATAAAAAATAAACAGGGTCACAGTCCGATGGTTTTGAAACCAAGATAGAGACACCTTTAATTCAGTGATTAGTTCAATATTGGTGTAATTAATCATTAACTTGTGATCTAGATATTCCAGTAATTATTATTTTCTACTGTGGTTTCCTATTTAGTGTTCTGTATTATAATTTTGATATTTATAAAAGTATCAACTTGTGTTCAACTAAGGAAGTACCAAGAAATAATCAAAAAATCACTCAAGATAAATAACTCACCAACCCACTTATTTATAAGATGCTAGAATCAATTATGGAAAATCCATATGAAATTCTCACGATAAAAATAGTTCCATTCACAAAATTGATGAAACACGAATAAAAAATGCGAATAGCAAATCCAATAATGTCTTTTCCTAGTAAAGTGGTCTAAATATAAAGCAGGCATAACCTTGTTACTTATGTGTGTTTCAGGCTGCTTATTATTGAATGAGAATATATTCTGTAATAATTGACTCAAACTTCCTGATACTAGAAAACCACATAGACCTAATTGCTACATATGCGAGTGCAAATAGTGACCCATTGATAATTATCGAGCAAATCAATGCAGTGCAAATTATGGATTGAAGAACCATGGATATCAATTAGGTAAGAAATGACACACATCTATAGGTTACAGGTTTTCCATGCCCAGTTGCCAAGTATACCTTTAATTACTTATAGGTAAAGAAAAACATATGACTCGCTGAATACTATAATGAAGTGAGGATAGTAGGTTTTTCTAGAGATCATCATTAACACTTGATGTTCATTATATAAAAAAATACAATTCTATAAGATTCTGATTTTACAACCATGACTTTGGAATGATAACTCACGTTTGCATGTATAGAATCTGAATATGATAGTAGTGTTGGTAAAAATGTACCTGTTGCATTAAAATATTACATGAATTGACCAATTTCTTGTTCCTGAGAAATCAAAAGCCCCACTTAAACCACAACTAAAGCTATAGCAATAACCGACAAAATGTGGTACCTACACATGTTATCATAATTATTTTCTGTCACAACGAATTTTACAAACCAGAGTAGATGTAAGAAAATTTCCAAGACTCCTAATAGAAGAGAACAGTTTCTGACTCGTAAACCTATAAATAATAAAAATGGTTCGAAAAATGCTCAGACCATTTGCACATAATCATAACAAACAAGATATGACCAGAACAATACTCAACTTACACAATCGGATAGGCATCTAAGAAACATCCATCCCATCTGATCCAGCTCTGTAGGAAGAATTGAATAGAAAATCATAGTAATCATGAAGATGCGTCAGTTGCTCATTGATGATTATAATTGTAATGTTCCAATTAGACGTGGATTTTATATTGCAAATAGATAATCGTATATGTGTCGAACAGAAATGTCTGCACTAAGGGTGATTCAAATGTGGTGTTCTGAGTAGAGATAATGCTGATGAGAGCTAAATATTAGTTAGATATAATACCTATGTTGTTCATAGAAAAGATTGGACTACATACTGAATGAAATATGTGAAGGAAATGAAAACAGGGATCTTCTTCTTCTTCTTTCACTCACCTTTTCCGAATTTTATTTGGGGTCGGCGTTCCCTTCTCTAATAAATTCTACCCCGCCACAGCTTTCTGTCTAATCCTCTTGCCTCCAGCCTTTTTCTCTCATATCTTCCTGAACCTTGTCCCTCCATCTCAACTTTGGTCTTCCTCTTTTTCTCTTCCCTTGTATATCCATTCCCTCTACTTTTTTACCCACATAACTCTTATCTCTCCTCTCAACATGCCCAAACCATCTCATTCTACTCTCTTGTATTTTCTTTCCCAATGGACCTACTTTCACTGTTTCCCTGATTTTCTAATTTCTAACTCCATCTCTCCTTGTTAGACCACACATCCACCTCAGCATCCTCATCTCAGCCACTTCTAACTTTCTCTCTTGTGCTTTGGTTATAGCCCACGTCTCCGCACTATACAGGGATACTAGATATTAAATAGAGAGCAGAGATTGAGAATCTCTGCTCTCTATTTAATAAATCTGGCTTCATTGAATTATTACCTTCTGACACCAAAATCTTTTGGCGAACCTAGAAGTTGAACGGTAAAGTATCTCCTTAGAATAATTCTTTAGGGAGAGAGCCACAAAAATTGTAAAAAAAAAACTAAAACAAATATACATTATTAAAAAAAAAGGAAAAAATATTAGACCCCAAGATGATCGGAAAAATAATCGAAGGGAAAATCAACCTCATACAAAATTCAGATGACTAGCAAATGAAAATTTTGTTGGAAAATCCAAATCTACATTTTTAATATTTTTTTAGTTAAATACTTTGTATAAATAGCATTCACAAGTTAGTGTTAATGGCAAAAATAACGTCATGAAAGTTATTCATTCCAACTCGTTATTAGTAATGGTTAGATAGAAGGGAAATAATCCAATAGTTCTGAGAACGAAAAAAAAGAGCGGGGAGGTTTTTATCTGAATGAGCACACAGAATTGGTTCCATTTAAATTCCATTTTCTGAGGGAAATCCCAAAAAACAATTTAAAATTGCAAATACTAAAGTTGAACTTTTAATTTTTTTCATAGAATCTCCAAACAAGATGTGAATACCAAAATTTGAGACCTCGTACATCCTGTATGGGTCGATTGAAGAAGATGCATAATAAAATAATAATAATTCCGCTAGCAGTACATCACACCTCAATCCGTGTAATATGTGCACGCATTAAAACCTTCGATATTCACACAGAGAGCTCAGAAAATAGCCCTGGCATGACTGCTGAGTGCTGGCAGAGCTGTTAATTATACTGCTATACTGCACAACTTCAAATTGATTGCAATAAAATTCATTCCTATTGATTTCTGTTGCACAGTTTCCTGTTAATACGTTCCATAAATTCAGTGAATTTGCCTGTAATAATATTGTTCTTTATTGTTGAGATGAGCACAGGCAGGCAAGGCAGGTCGTAGCGTAGGCAATTCCATGATCAGGCCAATTCTAACCAGGAGAATCTTCTTTTTCCCATCATGTAACCTTGTGTTGTGTAAGATGATTTTCAATGATGTGTCTTGTAAAATTACAAGCTTTGATTAAACTAATCATTGTTTCTTTCTTCTGTTTCTGTTAGGATCTTCAACACAGGAGTCATCACAACTTAAGAGATGAACATGTATGGGGAAATGATCTTTGGGACTTTTTCAGTTTCTTTAAATTTTACAGCTGTGATTAAAATATAATACCTATCTTGTTTTATTTCTCTTACAAATTTCAAGACTTCCATAGTCTTGAACTTTGAATAAATACAAGTCCTTTTGAAATTGATCCATTTTCCCAAGAAAAAGTTTTTGGACAAAGAACTTTGCTTGAGTGTAAAAAGTAGCAATTAGTATACAAAAATCCAGAATATTGGACTAATTTTAATTTTAAGATGACAAAAGTGCAAAGTCAGCATAAAAAGACTTTCTCACATTAAAGTTCAGAATTTGAAAGAAATATAAGAAGATTATTGTCTTGTTTACACTTTACCCAACGAAATGTAAGTAGCAAGTGTGAAAATCTAGTCTAGACTCATTAGCAAAGACATTATTCAAACAATAAACTGAGACTGAATTGAATTTAGGCACATACCTAATATGTCTTCTTCTTCTTCTTCTTCTTTCACTTTGCCTTTTCCCAAACCTACTTGGGGTCGGCATTTGTTCCATGAATCATTTCCTTCCATATCTTTCTATTTTGTGCGTCCTCTTTTCTCCAGTTTTTCTCTCTTAGGTCTTCTTCAACTTTGTCTCTCTCTTCAACTTTGTCTCTCACATACCTAATATGTATAGGTAAGTAATTAAATATGTAAATGTTTTTACGAGTAAATCGAGCACTTAACCTTAAAGCAACGAAGTCATTGGGATATTTACGTTCTACAAGACTTTTATAATCTGAAAATATTAAAATGAATATTTTGTGACCCATATTGAAGGATTAAATTCAGGGATATGAAAAAGAGAGTAAGTAAAAAATGAAGAAATAGAGAAAACCATCCCTGAAGAAAGAGACATAAATATTCTATCTAGTATTTTTGCACGCCATTCCATATAAACTAGGTAAAAAAATAATATCGCAAAGAATCTCTGCTTAACATTTCATTAGAAAATATTAAATATCTTCTTTTTTAATTTATGAAACTTTTTTTATGTTCGGTTTAATAAAATAGGATTGGTCTGGTGTTTATGGTTAGGTACGGTCTGTGGAAAGTAATCTAGTCAAGATTATAAATCCTAAAGGAAGGTAATAAGATGATAGAATGATTTTTTTCAGCATCCCGCATTGTAAAATGGACATAAAATTCAATTGGACCATTACAATGAATCAGTAAGGAGCAGCACCAGACAGAGGGGATTGCCTCAGTTAGGCGTAACAGACAAGTGTTGAGGATTGCGTTTGCGGTCAGAATGTCTTGTCTATCCTTAGTGGTTGGTAGATTCTTTTGTTCAAGGTTATACAAAGTTTGCTTAGTAGTAATAATATTGTTAAACCATCACGAAATGAAATATTTTGTAATGTGACTTTTTGGACACGTTCAGTATTTGTGAGAAATAATGTGTCTTCTATTGGAAAATTCAACAACAAAAAATGTCTTTTCTGTCAATTTTTGAATTGACGATGTCCGGCATCATTTGAAGATAATCTTAGTAAATTACAAGAATATTATAAGTAAAACAGCAAAGATTTCAAAAACTCTTTCAATATCATAATTATTCTTATAATAATTGCAAATGTGCCCTATAATTTGGATGACAGCAGCACTAACATGCAACCACTTGATTGGCACCATAACTTTTCTATACCTATATCTACACTGCAATTGCTTTGCAAATAAGAGGAATGTACAGGTGCACCGTACGTACATCTACAAGAATTTATCAATAACTGATAGCAAAGATAATCAGATGAAAATAACCATCGGTATGCTAATACCAACCATATTCAACTGACAAATGTACAACCATACGAGCAGATATACGTTATCCTCTATAATTATCTCATTAATGAATATTTAATTACCCACCTCTGTCAGGTAGTCGGTTGCACAATGATCGAGAAATTCATTTCAATTCGATTCTAATTATTATTGCTCAGAGTCAAGATCAGGCCCCCCTTTCTCTCAGTAGATCCAATGCAATGTTTGTTTACATTATTATAATGATTGAATACCGGGTAGTTTATAATGACAACATACATAGAGAAGTTGGCTTAAACTTTTGTGCTAGTCTTGTAATTTTGTAACTGAGGAAATAACATCACCCCTCATGACGATCCATATTAATCCACAAATGAGGGAATGCAGAAGCAGAGATGTGAAATTCGTCATATATTGAACCCTAAAATTTTTAGACAAGATAATATATTTCCACTTTGAATTATAGACAGGTTTGACACGAGTCAATAACTCAATGATTAGGCCTCCTTTTTATAGTTAATCTGAACATTTAAATATCAAAGATTATGAACTAGCATGAATAAAACTCAACGTGCCGCCACCACCCTGTACATCCTGCAATCATTAACATAAATTACAATCTTTCTCTTGATCATATTTGACACCAAATGGTTCAGTCATTAAGCCATGCCTCATTGGGCAAACAATGTAAGCATTGCTTTCCGCCAGGATATTTGTCACCACGTAGGAACGCAGGAAACGGGAACTATCATAAGACGAATTCTGAGCAGGACAATGTGAAAGTGCAAATTTGTAACCTTTATAAAGAAAGATTTGTAACTTGTATCCTCAGAGACTTTATTGGATTTTTTTTTTTGACATATTCAATAATGTATACAATCATAGGTTGAAGGTTCCTATTCTTAGAAAAAGTAACAGAATTCAATACTCGAGTGGAAATTGGAAGCCATGAGATAAGAGCTATCTCGTCCCTCAAAGAAGTAGACCTCTTCCCAATTTGTGAAGTGAGACACAAAAATTTTGCACATTTAGTCCCTTTATTCCAGCAAATGTTTTGTTGATATTGTGAACAAATTCTCAAATATGTCTGAAAAAGTTCTTTTGGTATGGATCCGAACCAATAGATCCCCAAGCTAACTGGATTAAAAGACTAGTGCTCTACAACACAAGCACAATGCATGATATCTTCAGAGGCACAATAGCAGCTCACGAGGAGAACTGGTAAAGACATCTAAATGATCTAACTATAACAGTATGAATGAGGCAATTTGCTTATGGACAAAATTACCCAGGTCTCTATCTGTAATCATTGCATCAGTGAGGTTGTGTGCAGTGTTGTCAAATGGTTGTCTCTCTCAATACAGATATTTTCAAACTGTCTATGTGTCTATAACTTTTTGTAAAAATTATTAAAACTCATCCGAAAATTTGAATGTATGTTAGACGAATGGTGATTATGTTTACTGTAAATATATCTTAGCCAAAAATTCTTTTCATAAGCAAAATCTATTTTATTCAATTAAAAAATTCACCTTCTCAAATATTTCCGTAAAAATTGACAATTTTTTATACTTCCGAGCATATCTGTATTATTTGGTTCTCACACTTGTTTTCAGTATATTTTTCTATTTCTATTCTAATCGTGAGAAAAAAAGAAGCATCTGACAACAGTGGTGTAGTTGAAATCATCTTCCATCTTATCATTAGAAGAATATTACAGGCTTCACTTCACTGTAATCTAATTTTCCATTCAGAATGCTCAATCCAGTTATTAAATAGATGTCCTTGTGTGTACCTACTGCAATAAACTACAGGATGTATGATAATCTCTGTGCGAAAAAAGTTCATTTTTCACACTTTCCCAGTTGTTTTTCAACATAATTATACAAATCATCTTCATCATCATAGGGTGGTGTCATCGTGAACGATGGTAGCCAGACAGTGGAGGAATGACTCAGCACTTTACCACTGTCTTTACAAGGAGGCTAATAATTGACAAGGGCCCCCAGAACCAAGCCAATGCTGGTCTACTCCCTGTTTTTAGTCCCCCAGCCACACTAGGGGATAAAGATATCTAAATGACAGAGATAAATATACTATGTAAATTTGCAATGTATGCAAAAAGGTATCCTGGAAGAAATATTTTATGAAAAACATTACCTGGAGGTGACCCAGCCAGTAACCTAGAGTTGAAGAGATAGGCAAACTACTATCTTAGACAACTATGTTGTCATACCAATGAATGTCTCTTCTTAAGAACCATTCTAAAGCTGTAGAAACATTGTTGTCAAGGAGCACGAGAGTAATGTTTAAAGGAAATAAATATTCAAAGGAAGAAAAAAAGAAGACAAAGAAAAAGTAGCAAATAATAAGTAAAAATGCTTCAATGCTTCTAAAGCCCAGCTATTTCTAGCTAATTTGTAGGGTACACTTTTGTCATACCCTGTAATATCTCGGTAGGTACTTCTATACTAAGTAGAACAATAACTAGATTAGTCCTGCTAATCATCCACAATTAGACTAGTGTGTTTCCCTGTGTTTGAAAAATAAAAAAAAAAGAACCAAACAATACTGCTATCTAAATATTACGGTTTTTTTTAGTCAAGACTTTTGGTAAAAAACATTACTGTAAACTTGCTTCTTGCCTTAATCATGATTAAATCAGTCAGCCAATTTATTTATTTATTTGCATGAAATGGTTTTTTAGGGTCTCTTTTTCCAACGATTTTTATCCTCAACTACCGCTAGGGAAAAATATTTTGGTTGAAATTCTTTTAATCACATTTTTACCTTTTAATTGATACTTTTTCTTTGCCTTTTTGCTGAATTTCCTAAATAATTTGAATTTTTTAAATAATATTCTTGTCTTTACATTCAAAGAGTAACAAGAGCAAGGTTTGTGCAAGCAACTTGCTTACTATCATCTTGAACAATATTGGCTGCCTTGGAGTAAGTAGGTAATCTGAAAACTTCAATTAAAATCAGATTACAATGCGAGTGCTTCTTTCATGTAGCTCATCATCTCGATCATTATTGGTTGGAATAATGTTATTACAAGAGGTTTGATGAGGTCCAGTATATGATGAGCTGCTCATAGTTCTCATTTTCCCGTCGATTTACCTTGCATAAATCAGATTAACAATAAAATAAAGGAAAAGCTTATCGAAAAAGATATTGCTGTACTACAATATAAGGATGCTTTAGGTGTATTTACAAATCGTATAAATGGCGATTCAAAAGAGAGAGAGAGAGAGAAACAGTCAAATCATTTAGATTGCTGTATTCTGTAACATGGTTGAATCGATTTGGATACAATCTTTATAAAGTTGGCTACCATCATAGATACTTCAACAAGAATGCACATAACTACAATATCATAACAATAATGTTGTCAAATCTGAAATAAATATTCGAGTTCTTCATTTTTTTCCTCAACAAAACAAGATGGAACATAATTTTTTATGTAGAACATCTTAAAAAATTAGTCCACATTGGTGGCTTGTCACTGAGTTCACTGATGCCTTCTGAAAGATAAAAATCTACCGAAAGAAAAATTCTTTAAAATCAAAAGAAGAACTTCTTTAAATACCAAGCTATCATGTTTGCTTCAATAGGTTTGATTTATTTAAATCCGAGTTAATTTCAATTTGTATAAAAAACAATTCCCCAGCACTGGTCAAGGTATAATTTTTTTGATTTACAGATCTTTCAAAATCTCTGTGGGTATGATTTGTTACTTTTGAAGAAGATCCCAGAACATTCAGAACTGAGGTCGCTATCAGTTCAGATCATCTTGGTGCTGGTGCCACTTGGAGTCATATTTTATAAGCTGTCGAAGTAACAAGTTCTTGACTAATATCAAAATTTAACTACTCCTAATTAAAAATTATAATTTATTTAAATTTGAAAGATAGGTATTTATCGTTGCTAATTGAAAAAGACATTTTTTTTTCATTTAAAAATCCGTTATGTTGTAATATCTACACATAAAATTCGTTTAACTTTGCAAATCTAGAATGAACTTCATGAAGCGTACACAGACCTGAAGTAAATTTGAGTTAAAATTGAAGTGTAAGGAATAAAGAAGAAAGTTACATGTAATTTTCTGCATTCAACTTGATTGTAAAAAAGAATACAATGTTGCTGACAAACAATTTTCAAGGAGCGAAATTCTACAATTTGAAGAACACTGACGAGTTAAATGTTACTCCTGGAACATGGTTAACTTATCTACCTAAATATAATTTTTCAAATTTAAATTAATTTGAAGATTTCTTTCATTATTTTGAAACATCTTAAAAACTAACTAAGGCAAACACAAATCCTTTTTTTCTCAGACGTTACTCAAATTACATCTCATGGAGTGCTTGACCTAGTAGAGAGACATGAATATTCAAACGCAGAAGAAGAAACACATCTACTTGATAACAATGTAAACGACAAAATCAGCTGAAAGGGACGTCATTTAATTCTTGGACTGGTAACAAATCTGTCCTGGAATCATTTGAACTTAATACAGACTATCAAATGATGTTTGTTGAGTAAGAACACCGGACAACAAATACCATCCTGATTCCTGACAGTTATCTCCAATCCGGCCTTTGTTCTGCCTACTTCTTTTGTTGAAATAAAATCAAGTACTGTTTCTAGTGGATTTCAGATTTCAGCAGAAGAGATGTCCTGCGTAATTGTAATATGAGTCTATTTGTAGAAAGTTCTGTATACTTTTCAAAGCCAGACAAGTCACAAGAGGTGTAAAAAGTTGTGATCATTTAAATCTTTTTTATCGTTGTCTATAATTTAAGTCAGTCATCTTTCATTTATCCATCTTTTGTTTGCCCAAAGTGCCTTTTTACCATCGAGGTCTTCTGGGTTTGTAATTTATGAGTTGTAGTTAATGACTAAGATTAACTTAGGTAGTAGTCTGTTGTCAAGTAAATAAAGCTGTTGCTTAAAATTTTAAAAGTCTGTTCAATAAGAATACACGGAATGGTCCTATGACAGCAATTAGTTTCTAATAGCCTAAAATGAACATTCAATTACTTTAAATTTTAACAAAAGACTACCTGGAACGCTGTGATTGGTGAATTTTTTCAACTTTTTTACCAAGAAATTAGCATGCGCATTTGAACCTGGCCATTAATATCTGATTACCTTCTGATTAAGAACTTTATTTGCGAGCCACCTTACTCTCCATGCAGCACTTAGAGAAGAAATCTCTCTGATATGTCCTCTCTAAACATTCCTAGTTCTTTTTCCTAAGAATGTGCAATTGTTTGCATTTCTGCCGGGATATATAATTAATCCCGGGATGTCATTATTGAATAGAACAAACAACGCGCTCATTTCCAGTCAATTGTAGGAAACCAAATAAGTTAATTTCAGGTGCATCCGCGTCTTCTTGTGCATTCTTGTGTATCGCTTAATTTGAATATCTATGTGATTAATTGGAAGATCCAGAGGAGGATCGGCGTTAGAGAATGGGTGACTTGTTTTTTCTTTCTTTTTTTTTCAAGATTTTTGTTTACATCAACTATGTGCACAGTCTAGCTTCTGAATTTTTTGTAGGGAAATAGACTTTTTTAATACTGTGGTCATATAATGTAGTTATATTAAAATTGATTAAATATCAAAATTAGCCTATGAGGAAAAAATAAACGATCGAGGAACTAAATTTTTTCAAAATATTTCCCTGTACCCTTTGTATGAAATAAAGTTCCCCCTCCCCATGCTGTCCCTTTGGAACAACACACGAGGAATTTAGAAGAGCTTTCTATTGACTTGTCTTTCGATGTCTTAAAAAAAATACGTCTTAAAAAATATGTTTTTAAAACTCAAGAATACGAAATACATATTTTTAAACCGGCACTTATTATGCACATTCTGTTTCCAATATTCAAATAGAAAATCTATTGATAAATAAACACATTAATTTATCCTTTGAAAGCTCCATAAATAAATTGAGACAAAACGGTTTACTAAATGTATACTATTGTTCAGAGTGCCTTTCTGTATTTGGTAGTGTAATGTGTAAAGCTTGGAGGCACTATCTATATGCACAGGTATATTACCTGGCCCTGTGGAATAACTATACCCTTGATTTAGTTTCGAGACTTCTGAACTTCCTATAATGTAGGTACTTTAGGAACGAAACTAGCTTTTCAAGAAAGAAAAATATTCCTTGATAAAAAATTATACGTAGAATACCTATAATTATGGTATGTTCAATTATAAACGGGGCTTGTTAGACTGCAATCAGTAATTAAACCTTTGTTATCAGTTAAATTGGATGATGCGTCAAGCAGATTGAGACGATACACTCTTTTCGATAGGAGAACAGATTTTCTCTTAGATCACTTACTTTTATTATCTGCCCATTTCTTTCGTTAGTTACATTTTTTTTTTTTTTTTGGCATTGGGCAAAATTAGGTAGGTACATTTACTCATTGACGTTAAAATTTTTAGGAGAAGATATCTAAAACCGCTAATGTTCGAGAGAAAAAAAATCAATTTCTCATCTTATTAGGATGTCTGATTTGAAGCCAAAGATTAATACAGCACAATACCCACTAATCCAACCAGTCCTCACGGTTATTGGAGTATCAATATCTTCATCAGCAGCACGGGGAACTAAAGCCGTGGCGTAGGCATGTATATAAATTTATAACACCGACTAATCTCATTAGTGGTGTTTCATTTTTTTTTTTATTAAAATCTCTAATAAACTGACCCCGTGTGCAATTAGTATTTCATTTATAACATTATTTGAAACCTTATCTCGTACTCGTGACTCGGGCTTGGCCATTATGTGCACAGGTATACAGTATGTTTCAGAAAAGGTGGCCACCCCCTCGTAACTTTTGAACGCGACGGAATTTTTCAATTCTGTAAAGTCCTAAGTATAGGAAGTGCCCTATGGCCCATCCTGTGGTCATATTTACTTTTGGCCCCGGTCGGCCCTTCCGGCTTTTAGGCCATATTTTTTCATTTTTCTCGAGAATTTTAAATGGAATGCTATATTTTTTATTCCTGTTAATTGAAGTACAAGTTAGGCTGAGTATAATGAGCTTTTAAAATTTTCAAAAACCTTATCAGGGGCGGAGCTAGTAGGGTGCAAGTTTCAAAACTGTTACACGCTGTATTTCAGCGTTAGTTAGATTTTTTAGTACTTTTTTTTATTTTCATAGATTCAAAATATTGTTTTACACCATATGAAATCAAAAAAATATTCTTGTTTACTTCTAATCAGGGTCATAGTAAGGTTTTTGTAAAAGTACTTTTTTCCTCACGTCAATTTTTCCGTAAATTAATGGTGTTCTCGAAATTGGCATTTTTAGAGGTGAAAGTCTGCAGTGACATATGTTTTTTATGCTTGAAATCGAAAGAAAACTTAACGGAGAAACGATTAAGATCATAAAAAAAGCCATTTAACCTGCTAGTTTTTTCACAACAGTGTCCGGTAAAGTGGGTGAATTTCGTATTGGATTTTTTTTTTTTTTTTTTTTTTGAGGAAACACAATTGGCATAGAAAATAAATAATACTTAATAAGGGAATAATACTTCAATAATCATAACTAAATGCGAAATTAAATGAAGATTATTTCCTCTAAATCAGTGCCGGATATTATTTTTTTTTTTTCTCTCTCTCTCTCTTCTTTTCACTTTTCAAAGTTGAAGTTGTATCAAAAATAATTATCGGATAATGCTGCTTCTAAAGTCGGCCCCTCTTGAGACAATTTTAGTTGGTAAGTTGGTAAAATCTGTAGAAAACACATTGTCAATCATTCTGAAGTCAGTGATTGTCAATCATTCTGAAAAGTGAAAAGAAGAGAAAGAGAGAGAAAAAAAAAAAAAACAATATCCGGCACTGATTTAGAGGAAATAATCTTCATTTAATTTCGCATTTAGTTATGATTATTGAAGTATTATTCCTTTATTAAGTATTATTTATTTTCTATGCCAATTGTGTTTCCTCAAAAAAAAAAAAAAAAAAAAAAAAAATCCAATACGAAATTCACCCACTTTACCGGACACTGTCGTGAAAAAACTAGCAGGTTAAATGGCTTTTTTTATGATTTTAATCGCCTCTTCGTTAAGTTTTCTTTCGATTTCAAGCATAAAAAACATATGTCACTGCAGACTTTCACCTCTAAAAATGCCAATTTCGAGAACACCATTAATTTACGGAAAAATTGACGTGAGAAAAAAAGTACTTTTACAAAAACCTTACTATGACCCTGATTAGAAGTAAATAAGAATATTTTTTTTGATTTCATATGGTGTAAAACAATATTTTGAACCTATGAAAATAAAAAAAGTACTAAAAAATCTAACTAACGCTGAAATACAGCGTGTAACAGTTTTGAAACTTGCACCCTACTAGCTCCGCCCCTGATAAGGTTTTTGAAAATTTTAAAAGCTCATTATACTCAGCCTAACTTGGACTTCAATTAACAGGAATAAAAAATATAGCATTCCATTTAAAATTCTCGAGAAAAATGAAAAAATATGGCCTAAAAGCCGGAAGGGCCGACCGGGGCCAAAAATAAATATGACCACAGGATGGGCCATAGGGCACTTCCTATACTTAGGACTTTACAGAATTGAAAAATTCCGTCGCGTTCAAAAGTTACGAGGGGGTGGCCACCTTTTCTGAAACATACTGTATTACCTGACCCGTGGAAGTTGGAAGAAAAACGCAACACTCTGAGAGGTACCTTACTCGATCTCAAAGGAATTCGCCGCCGCCTCGGACGGCTCTTCAATTGTAACACCTACTTTTTTTCGCCTTCAATATCCTGGCCGATATTATTGGTAATATTAGAATCCTGTTTGGTTCTTCCTCGAACTTTGCGCTTTTGTTTTCGAGGTGTGAGGAGGAGGTCAGCCCACCGGGGCTGTGGTCGACTTCGGGAAGTCACTTCAGCTACATGGTGCTTCTTTAGAAGAATTTATCTTCATTTGGGAGGGTTAATATTAAAAAAAATTGTCATTCTGACGTCACACTTTTAAACTGATTTTACGGTACGGTACAGTATACATACTGTGCTGTCAAAATATGAGAAAAAGATAATGTATTGATTGAAACTCAAGGAATATTGAGGCCAAACAGACTGTCTGCGATCTGAAATAACAAGGCAGGAAGTAACTGAGTAAGCAAAGCTCACAAATGTAGGTATTCCCACATTATATTGTTCTTAGATTGTCTAAGTTCGAAGCAAGCAATGTGCTGGTGGTGGATTCAATCAATTATTTCCTCTACATTGTAGGCTCGCGTACTCTTCCCAATGGGTCTCGCCTCCTAAGCTGATCGGCATCTTCCAAACGCTTTTTTCTTTCCATTCCCGCTCGCACGGTTCTTTCCATCCCGCGATCCGACTCAAATTTCTCCGATAAGTTCTTTCTTTCTCGCCGAATCTGGAACGCCCTCGATCTCTGTAAGAACTGTATCACTCCGCCTCGGGTCATCTCAGATTAGAATTCCACTGACGATATTGTTCTCCAAAAGTTCCTGCCAGACAGGTTGGCTCTTCACATGATCGATCTTGTACGAATCGAATCATGTTTCTTGTTGGAACTTTACACATTTTTAACATGTTTTTCTTCGAAGATTAGATGATAGTGAGTTTCTATGCTTTCGTTTGAACATCTCGAAAACATTTTAGGATGTTCAACCTGGACAGATGAAGCCACACAACTGGCAGTCTGACAATCTTCATGTTATTATCTACAATATTGCAAACCTTGAGGGGGTAAGTTTTTGTTCAAATTTAAAAAAATGAGGTTATATAATTAAAAAAAAGTCAATGTAATTTTTTTGAGTTAATACCTAGATATACGTAGAATTAGACGTAGAATAATTATATGTTTTTTAATTATGTACTAGCCTTTCCTAGATTATTGTTCCTCTTATTTCTGAATCATTATTTATTTCTAGCTGTTATTTCTAGTACAAAACAAGTCCAAATAAAATTCTCTAAAATGTACAAGACGCTTATTGGGATTGGGAGATTTTTTTCAAATGAGTGTCAAACTGATTGTCTGATATGGAATAAAGTGGTCACTATAAACATAAATATATCTGTATTCAGTAATCTCTCAGCCAAACGTATACCAAAACCAAATGAACTATCATATACATACCTACCTCATACGACTCATACCTAATTGTAAATATTTTCAGCCAACTGTATTACTTAGGTATGTATAAGTATGTAAATACAAAAAATAAGGTATGCAATGAATATTCGTGGATAAGTGTAACAATGGGAAGTGCTAATTACTTCAACAACAATAATATTGTTACCATTAGATCTATTACTACCAACTCCAGACACTGGGTGTTTCAAAAACCCTAATTGAAAAAATACTCATGGTAAGTATGTATACAATAATTGTGCATTTATTTTAAAATTTACTGTCCCGAATTGTTAAACTCTATCATTTAATGCTAAAATTCGTGGTGTCAGATATTATCTCTTTCTTTGTATAGTTCGTTCTTCACACCTCGGCCAAGGTGTTTGATAGGAAAAAAATCGACATTGTTTAATCGAAAAAAGAGGGAATAAAGTTTGATACTTCAGACATTTTCAAATATTGACAATCTTTTGCGTCAGGGGTTTATCCAGAATTTAATAAGTGTCTTTGTTCAAGTGTTAATGTTTTCATTCGGTTTTCTTATATCTCTACTTGTTCGTTCTGTTCTTTCACCAGGCTACGGTCTATTTACAGTGTTTTATTTCATCGTAATATATCTTCAGCCGTTTTTACCAATTTTTTGACTTCTTTGGCTATTCTTTCAATGTTTTTCACACGTATTTTGCTCCATTGATTTTCAGCCAGGCTGTAGCTCCTGTCAATAGTGTTCTAATTAGACGAATGTGGGTGCAGTGCAGCTCCGTCAGCATGATGAAGTATTTCACGAGGTGTCCTGCTTTGTTTGGAGAAGTGATCATGCTTGTGACATATTGGTTTCAAATTTTCAATTAGAGGAACAGTTCATGTTTTCTATGTGCGGATAAGTAGGTGAAAATTTGTCAAAACTTTTGATAAAAAAATACTAGGGGGACAATCGACAAAAATACCTATTTGTTTCTCAAATTTAGTAACATATTGAAGAGCAAACAAAAAACATTCAACTACGATTTCACGTACACCAATCCACAGCTTCTTCTTTTTTTTTTTTTTTTTTTTTTAAGTGGGGTTTAACGTCGCTTTCAACTGCCATGGTCATATCACGACGGGGGTTTTACCCTCCATTCGCAGGAAACTCACAAACCTGCTACTCACATTGACCTCACCCAGCCTGAGTGGGGCCGGGAAAAGCCAGCGTCACGAGAGTTAGAATTTGAATGGTCACCCATCCAAGTCTTAACCTCGCTGGATGTCGCTTAACTTCGGTGTTCTGAAGGGAACCGGTGCATTCAACATGCCATCGACGCTGGCTACAGCTTCTTCATTCTCGACAGTTCTCAAGTTAGGTGATTCATTTGAATGTATTAAACGTGGAATTTCTTGCAAATCTGTGATGAATCCAATATAAATTCTAGCAAGTCATAAGAGAACAAGTACTTACCTAATTTATTCTTAGGTATTCCATAGGTATCACACTTAAATGAAATATATCTTCCTTTCCTAACAGCTTATTCAGGAAAAATACATCGAGGTGCATGTTTTGACATTGCTATTACTTACACTTTTTCAAGATGCATTAATGTTTATGACTATCACAATAATCAATATAAGTTTTATAAAATTTAATTTTAATCACAAATATTGTAATGTTTATTGCAAGTTTAGTATTAACATAATAGTAAATAATATTATAATCTTGGCACAGACAAGTGACACGTTGAACAATCATAACTCTGGGTTCGGAATAGGAGAAGACCTGGAGGATCTAGAAGATGGAACAATATCAAAACAAAACAGACAAACCAGTGTTGTGGGCTCGGGAAAATGTAAGGACAGGGTTCAGATTTATGATAACTACAGCAATAGGAATATATGAAAACACAGAAATTGTTACAATTACAATTTTCTTTACTGCCGGCATAGAACAAAGCCTCATTTATTTGTTGATAAATTGTACACAGATAAAATAAATTAACTGTGTCATTCAGTTAAAGACAAATACTGTTTTCGTTGATTGTCAGATAACTAAAGTTTGGAGGTCAGGTAGAGATGTTAAATTTAATGGTTTTCTTTACTGTTCACAAGACCAGTGGCAGAATCTTAGGCAAAAAAATAATACAAGATATTGTAAATGAAAGTGGTAAAGTCTTATGATTCTGCGCTACCCACTAAATTTGTGACATAATAACACAAAGAAAAAGCATTATTATTTATTATTTTATTATTACTGTTCACAAGAAGGGATCATCGATAGTATTAATTTCAATACGCCTACCACAGCAATTTTTTCAGAATCATAGATAATCATGATCACTTTGACAGACAATTGCTCATTCAAAATCTCAATAAATTTTGTCATACTTATTTTTTATCTTTTGTTCCTATATCATGTTGTGACCAATGTTTATTAGGTCAAATCTAGCATCGTATTTTAAATTCATTTTAATTATTCAAATTATGGACTTTAGATTTGAGAGCAGACTTAGTCTAAATTACAAAGACTCCTAGTTACGTCTCATAATTAATATTATAAAATATGTAAATATTTGGATGTCAAACTGTTGGAGCAGTTGTTGAATCGTACCCAATCTTAATGATTGCCTATCTGATCCACAATCAGGTGATCACTGCGCCACTGCCTGAAGTGTGGAATATGGAGATGGAGGAAACATGTTATGGGGAAAAATAATAATGAAGAATGATGGTGGCTCGAATGTTTTGATACAAATACAAGTAATATTTTTCTATGGAAACTTATAATCCGATGCTGATCGTTCTTGGAAGAACAAAATAGCTTATTTGTACGTGGAATATTTTCAATTTTAAATGCCTACATTCATCTGGGATATTACTTATTTCAAGTACTTACGCTGGTCCGTAAATTCAGATTTTTCTAGTGAATTTGTACTTGTCAAAATTAAAAATAAAAAAATAGTGAGACGATAGATAGAGAGCACATATAAAATAAAAGTAGATGGATACATTACTTGATTTTTTTTTTTTTTTTGAAAAGGACATTAAATCTGGGCGTTCGAGGTACACTGGAGCATTACCTACTTGGGACAAAAACTCTTGCAAAAGGCTACCGTGAACTTGTAGTTCAAAAATGTACCCGTTAAAGATCCATATTATTTCTACACTTTGGTGTCTAGTATTCATAAATTATATGTTCAATCTCATTCATATTATTCTCGTCTTAGATTGCTTCGTAAGCGATCATACTTATAAATGTATGAAATATGAGGAGGTCTCAATGATTTAGTGGAGATATAATTGTAGAAAAGGAAATTTATACGATTCCATTTACGATGCTACGGAGATGAATTTATTAGCCAAGATGAGCGATGAGCCAGGTTTGAGTAGAAAAATAGAGAAAGACTTGAGAACTTAATATGCCATGGGGAAAGTTGGAGACAAGATATCCAATGACAGTTTTGTAGATATTGTTTGGAATGATTTCGCATATGAATCATCGGGCATAACTAGACAAACTAGACAAATGAATGGTAAACTGATTACAAAATTATCTTTTCTTTTTGCTAAACGTCTCTTCAACATCGAGGTCAATCGAGAAGGAGGTTTTATCAGCAGGAAATATACAAACCTGTTACTGACATTTTCAAACCATGAACCATAGTTTGGCAGGGATTAGCCAGCATCAAGGAAGGTTTAAAACCAGGAGGGTACTCACAAAGTCTCAACCTCGTTGGACGTTGCTTGACTTTGGTGATCTTACGAGAACCAGTGTATCAGATTCCACTGATGACGCTGGCTTTGCAACGAAATTGCTACTGTGCAGCTCAGAAGAGTCTTATAGAGCGTGTGAACTACACATGTGGAGCTTTGGAAGAATAAATCAAGACCGATTTATTTATTTAGAGACTACAGAAATATCCAATTAGGATGGAAGAGAGGAAGGATTTGATTGTCAAAAGACGCGAAGAACGAACAATATTTTTTCTGAGTTCATTTGAATGAAATTCTTGATGACTCAATCCAAACGATCCCACAATTAGAAGACTATTGTGCTGCATGCGGATTAGTAATAGTAATGGAGAAACTGACAAACTACTAACTAGGTATTCTAGGTAACCAACTCTTCACGGTTACACAGTGGATGAGTTTTTTTAAATTCAAAAATATAATACGAAAGTCCGAATTTGGTTGGGTGGCCCATTAACAATTTGAAATGAAAGTTGTTGAAAACTTCGAAGAAAAAAAAGTAGGCGTGAAATTAATAGACATTTTTGTTTCAGTGAGCTTCAAATTAGATTTTACTAATTGTTTGTTTTGAATGATGAGATGTTAGTTCTGACTAGATCTTGTAATCTATTCTGTCTTCGCTCTAGTTTTCATCAGTTGGCATATTACGTAGTAGGTGTTCTAAAAATCGCAAAGGTATTATTGTTAACTTTCATGTGGCATGCATTAGCCTCCAATGCATGTTGCATTGGAGGAGTCTTGTGATATTTTGCTATTCTTATTCAATATCACTCTGGTAATTACTACCAGTATTTATCAGAGATTATTGCTATTTTTACCGTGTCTTTCTTTAAATAATATTATTTGCACGAAGATGGCATTCCTTTTTGAATATTCGTGTTATTTTCAGAGTTCCTTCTCCTTATATAATTTCATCGCTTTTTGCTTACTCTAGTTTTAGTGTAGATTAGTTTTATCAAGTATAAGGAGAATATTAACTTGTTTTAGAGTTTTAAGTTTTTCGATTTCTTTTTTTCTCTCAAATTACATCTATGTAGATGGAGAATCCACTCTCTTTCTGATGGAAACTTGAGAGCAATTTCAATAATATCATGGTTAGAATACATTGAAAATCATTTAGTTTCTAATGAAAAGTTTCACACAAGATTGGAGGATTACATATCTTCAGGGAGAAATAGTGATATGTGTCCTATCTTCAGACATATGACGAAAAATCTTTCCTGGCTGCGCAGGACGTAGTAATATCTTAATTGTTTTCTTGCCTTTGAATACAACATAGCTTTCATCTACTATAATTATGGTCATATTAACACTAAAGTTACGTACCATCCATTCACTTTTTAGTTCTTTCAGGTACTCACATAACACTTTGTCCAGCTGGAATAAAGTATAGTAAACAATTCTGGCAAGAAATGTACTGGTTAATTTTGGACACCAATCTACATATATGTCCCCTTTATCTTCAACCTTGCCTCAATCTAAAGACCTATCGGTTGACATTTGAACCGATTTAGTTTTTCATCGATTATTTCCTTCTCTCAAAGTAATAGAGCTGAAAAAATTTGTATTTTCAGTTTGATTTCATATATGAACTTGTAAAGGAAACCTTTCATTACACTCGAGTTGCATCTAAATGGAATGTATGTGTCACTTGTCCATCAGAGGACAATCTTACAAGGGAACAAGCAATTTATAGCGCATACCACAAGAGTCTAGAGCATTATTTGTTGTTTCTTGGGTGATAAAACTGTGAAACACTCATATGAAAAATAAAAGTGAAGAAGCGATGTGTTGTTCCCAAAGCAGATAAGATTCGAACCAATTCGCAACAAATAGATAAAGTTGAGTTCCAGATCTTCTTTTACAATATTCCAATCTCGTATTATTGCAAGCAAGATATCATTGCTGTTATCACGTAGATCCATGTGGGAGGTTTGACTTCCTTTTGTTGGCTTTAGCTTCTGTTTGTACTATTCCTTGGGAGTTTTTTCTTTAATGTTCCTGTATGTATTTACTATTATTGTTAATATGAGCACTATTGTAAATGTTATTTTAAACTACTTTAAATATTATTATCATCATTTTCATAAACTTTATGTGTATTTCGCTTCTAAATTGTAAGTTTATAACTATTATTGTAAAAATGAGCATTATTGTAGATCTTTTTATTACCTTCTCTTTACTTTTAAAACAATTATTATTGTCAGGAATTCTAATCATATAGGAATTGCTATACTTATTGTTATTATATTCATTGGATTTTTGTTTCTTTTTACAATATGTTGTAACTCGTTGACTTTATAATCTTCATTTAACAATATTGAAAACAAGTTCAATATAAATATCCACGGATAGAGAATTGCGAGCTTTTCTCTTTCAGCTTCTGTAAATCGGTGTATTGGAGACTGGTCTTGTTTGGCTCTTTACTTACTTTATATCTTCTGTAACTTGAATGAACTTTATAATGTGGATGCTAAATTGCAAGAGTAATAATATGAATCATGTTTGTATAGTGTGGTCAGCAAGAGCCTCTCCACATGTGTATTGCGGAAAGCACATCATTGGTAACATCATTTCTACATGTCTATATATTTTTTTTTAACAGTGATAAGTATTTTATCACTGGTTTTCACTCATGCAAGTACTCATTTTCCCTCAAGAGGCACGTATAATGTAATATGTGGATCCCAGATCGATCTTTTACTTTTGAACATTTACAATTGGATCATTAACTCGTTTTTACTAGAAAGTGCTTCACAAGAACAGGAAAGAGGATCCCATAACAATTTAATGTATCATAAATTGAACTTTGAAAAATAAACCAATGTAAAAATTAATATACAGGGTGTCCCGTATACAGATGCAAATATTTTGAGGGTAGGTTCAGCCCACCGTGGACTATCATATAAGCGAAACTTGCAGTGGGGCATTTTGCTTCGTTAAAGAGTTATGGCCAAATCCCTGTTTTTCCCACAGGTCTAGAGGTCACTTGGATCGATGCACGTTTTTAAGAAAATAATAGCCAGTAAGTAATTTTTGACTTCATGTATGGATAGTCATGCATATTTCCCTTCGAATGCAGTAGGTTGCATAAAAAAAATATTGAAAGACCAGAGAGATATTTAATCATAAGTTCAATACTTTTCTAAAATTTGATTTTTCCCTTTTTTCCCTTTCGTGAATTAAAAGTACTTCTTCAATTGCAATTCCGGGTATCACTAGTTAAAAAAATACCCTATTATGTTTAGTTTTAGAAAAAAGAAAGCTCATTTATATTACTTTAAAGATCATGGAACGCAGTACACACAAAGCTCAAAAAACACTTCTCAATCATGATGGAAAATTCAAAGTTGGCTGAATTTTAACAGAATTGGCGCGTAATTTGAGGTATAAATACACTGCTCTGGGATGTTTAACAGAGGGAAATTGATCATTCACAGTGGTCGGTCGGTGTGAACTTTTATGTGAATGGGGTTACGGGGTCACGGGGTTATCGTGAGGAAAAATGAGAGAGGCTGCAACGAAAGCAGCAACCAGCAACCAGTGGTGTAATTATGGACAAAGAATACACATGGAGAAAGACTGTGCGCTAACAACAAAAATTGTCATTTTATTTTTAGAATTAAAATATAAAATATCTTTTTGTGTTTATCACAATCATGATATCAAAAACATAAACAAATAGTGCCAAAAATTAACCTTGGGTAAAACTCAAACATCCAACCTAAAGGTTACTATTATTATTATTATTAATACTTTATTGATAAACTACAAACATGATACATTCTGCAACACAGGACATGAAATGAAAAGAACCCAAAAGAATATGTAGCGAACCAAGGGCGAGGTTAAAGCTTGTGGCTTTCTCTTCCACCGAACAAATTGATCGCCTTGTTATTTTAACTATTAGATTTGAGGGGGGAAAAATTATGTGGCACAAAATAATAGAATGAAGTGATTGTTTTTAAAATTTTATTATGTAATTTTAGAATTATGTTTAAATAACCTGCATCCCAACCTCTATTGTAAACTCTTATTGAGAAATACAATTATATTTTTATTCTATATATTCTATTCTATTAACTATTAGATTTGATTGATATAGTTGGTTAATAGAACTATTTGTACTCAGAAATTTTTCATTTTTAACTTGCAGTTGGCACAAAAATGGTCACACAGACCGCTTCAGGCATCGAGTGTTCTTCAAAATGCAATAGCGCCCAGATTCAAAATTTGATAAATGTGTTTCTCTCCTTCTGGTGCCGTTTATTAAGGCGTATCTCATTCATTCCTTCACGCGTCTGAAAGAACTTTGTATTTATTGAAACAAAATAGCAAAGGGTATTTTTTTACCTAGTGATACGCAGAATTGCAATTGTAGAAGTACTCTAAATTCACGAAAGGGAGAAAAGGGAAAAATCGAATTTTAGAAAAATATTGAACTTATGATTAAATATGTCTCTGGTCTTTCAATATTTTTTTATGCAACCAACTGCATTTAAAGGGAAATATGCATGACTATCCATACATAAAGTCAAAAATTACTTACTAGCCATCATTTCTTTAAAAACGTGCATCGATCCAAGTGACCTCTAGACCTGTGGGAAAAACAGGGATTTGGCCATAACTCTTTAACGAAGCAAAATGCCCCACTGCAAGTTTCGCTCATATGATAGTCCACGGTGGACTGAACCTACCCTCAAAATATTTGCATCTGTATGCGGGACACCCTGTATGTCAATTTTTAAATCTCCTCATTTGAAACATAGGCAAAATGTATTATTGAGTTCTTAGGTGTATGACAAAAATGTCTATTAATGTCACCCTAAATTAATAGATAAAAATTCCCTAGGAATTGAACCCCGTACTTGTGTATGGAGAGCCAGCTATACCGTTAGAGGTCTTAGAAGTGGGCAATAACAACTCCGATGGGAGAGATCTAAAATCTCATAGCATGATTGCAACATTCACACATATTCAAAATGAGATTCTTTATCTGGAGAAATATAGAGAAGAACCCTTTCAATGCTTTTTATTAAAGACGGATAATTTTGGACTGTGACTGACTGAAATTTTTTGTCTGTTCAAATTCCATTCTTATTTCAATTATTAGTGCAAACATCACCTTCCTAATTAATGCCATTACGGGTATACATCAATCTGTTGATATATGAATCAATCAATGATTTTCTTCGCTTTTAACTTACAAACATTGCTTTAAAAAACATTCTAGCAATCATATTATCAAGCAAAACGCTAGTTTTGCAACGCCAAGAAAAACAAAACGAGCGTGCTATACTTACGCTAAACCGAGTTTGTATGTATTTTCTTTTGTAATTTTGACCTACTTAGACAAAACTTTTTATATTTTTTTCTTCATATTCGTGTTTTCCTCGTCGAATAGAAGAATACTACTTTTTATTTTATATTTTTCTGATACTCCTAACCGCTTTTACGAACACCCCTAATATTAGTAAAAGATTCATACTTTGGTCTCATTTTTTTTTTTTTTTTTTTTCCGCATTCGCCTTACCACGGGCATATGGTTCAAGTTTCTGCTATGCCATTTTGTTTATGAGTTCATAATGCTTGCAGCTCGAGGTTTTTAACAAAAAAAAACTTCCGCGGTCACTCGGCGGCGCTTTGGCGGTATCGCCTATATCTCGAATGTGGCAAATGATAGAAAGCTGAAACTTAGTATATTAAAGGTTTGATTAATTTACAGCTTTTTTAATTCTATGTAATTTTTATATAATTATAACCATTTATGAGTTATAACATTTTTGTTGATTTTTGACGTTCACCGACCTCTCTTCACGTAATCACATGAATCGCTATTAAGGCTATATTGTATCGAGCTGAAACTTTCAGGACATATTCTTGAGTTTTGGCAGATGATTCCTCGTCAGTATAGCTATCTTCGAAAAATTTACGGTTTTTGAGTTACAAGCTCCTTAAGTCATTGGTAGCGCACAACATATTTTGGATTAGAGTGTCTTCTCCGAGTTTCGGAGCTCACAGTATCGGGATCCCTCACTCGTAAATGAAATAAAATTAAGGTATCGATTGATTGCTGAACTGTAGGGTGTGATATCTTTCTTTCATCGACCTTCATTAGGTTCTTAGATATTATAGATGTACCTACTATTTTTCGACTAGTTAGTTTTTTTTTTAATTTTTAAGATGTGGGTGAGTGAATTATTCAATGAAATACCTTAAAGATATTATAAGGCTTTTTATAAGGATTATAAGGATACAAAACTAAAATAATTGTAGGTAGGTAGTAGGTAGGTACCTAGTTAGGTAGGTCCTCCATTAAAATAATTTTAATATGGATTTAACTTCGCTTTCAACTGCATATCACGACGGGGATACTACCCTCCATTAGCAGGAAACTGACAAACCTGCTTCTCACATTAACCTCACCCAGCATGGGTTGGGCCAGATAGTCAGCATCATAAAGTCTTCACTTCGCTAGACTTTGCTTAACATTGGTGATCCTACGAGAATTGATGTATTCAACGCGCTGTCGATGGCACCTAATTAGGTGTGGCAAAAGTCATCTCTAGTTTTAGTATGTTATTATTATTATTTTTATTAAACATGTTTGATCAAGTTTTATTTATAAACTAGCCGTTTGCCCGTGCTTTGCAACGGGACTAAATTTCAAATTTACTAAGGCATGGCCGTACTGCTGGACAGCAATGCCTTTTTAAACTTTTTATAATTTTTCTGGACAAAGCAATAATGGTTTTGGGGGGGTCAATTCTGAGACATTTTTCGCTATCTCTTACCGTTTTGGCTAAACAACTCCGGACAAACAAACAAACAAACAAACAAACAAACATAGGTAGGTAGTCCTTTTTTCTATTTTATATATAGAGATAACATGTTGCACAGGCTTGCTAGCCGTGACTCATCAATTTGAGTTGTGTAACAATTTGGCCAACTTACAGAAAATTCATGTTATACTCTTAGTAGGTGAGATCCTCGCTACCCAGTCAGGAAGGCTTTTCAAACCCCAGAATCGACAAAAAATGTATTGTTAATTTGGTTACAATATTATTGTGTGCACATAAGCGATTCCGGTTCTCTTGATCTCTTGTGTTGACCTAGAACCTTAATGGGAATTTGATAATGACACAAAGAATACATAATACACATACATACCTAAATGGGTATAGTTGTAAAAACAATTCCAAGAAAATCACCTATATCTTGTAAGAAGTTACGGTTCGAAAAAAATAGGTTTGACTTTACATGCAGGTACCTAGACACTAACGAAAGGGTACCTACGTAATACATTGAACCTTTCTTGCAAAAAAGACAAATAAAACTCTTTTCTTTTGTTGTACCAGTCAAACCAGTCCAGCACGTGTTGTATCAAACAATAGATGTATAATATTCCGTTAACTGGGTAGAATTTTTATTTGAAATGCTCTGTACTTGGGTGTTCGGGGTGCGAATCACTCATTCACTCATACCTCGTGACGAAAAATGAGCATAGTAGACGAGATGTAGCTTGCCATATGAACCTCCCCTTTGGTGCCGAGTAAGGATACTAAAGAGGAGAAATGTGCGGTGGATCTAGATTTACAAATCTACCTTGAGATCTTGAGAAGGTATTTTTCTCTTTCTCGAACTCGGACTAGGGTGCGAATAAAGATAAAAAAAAATAGAGGGTCATGTTGTTATCAGCATGATCCTTAAGTGTTTCAAAGAAGCTTATTAGTAAACATTAACCTCGGATATCGTTATTTTGGGTATAAACAAATTATTTTATTCGGTATGCAGGTAGTTGGGATACAATGTAAATGAAATAAGATAAACAAAAATAGATCATTTCTAAGCTCCTGAATTTTGATCGCTCCAATCAAAACCCTTTGAAAATAATTGAATCAGTTATTTTGAAAAGTGTTTAAGTCCAATTTTTTCGAAATTTGTTTTATTATGAAAATGGATTCTATGGACCTAGACGCATCGTTATGACACATCGAGAAAGACACAAATCCGATCAGTCATAAGGAAGTTATAGCGAGTCAAATATCTTGTCCGTGACTAAATCCCTTTTCGAAATGACTCATAGTGAAGACACTACTTGTTGATACCATCAGATTTGTTCAGTTTATTTTTTTATTCAGTTTAAGGTTAGTTTATTTAGTTAAAGGCGCCAATGATTTGTGTTATTGTATGATTTATTTATGGTGAAGCACAAGACCTCTTCGCAGCATTAGTAAGTATAAGTAGTCACTGTGGCAGAGCGAGTTAGCGCGCTAGGCATTGCACACATGGTGACCTGGGTTCGATTCCCAGCGGGGGATGATTTTTTCTGCTCTGTACTTGGATTTTCGGGGTCCACTCATACCTCGTGAGGAAAAATGAGTAGCTGCTTTAATGTGAAGCAGCAACCAGTAACAGAATCTTAGGCAAAAAAATAATACAAGATCTTGTAAATTAAAGTGGTAAAGTCTTATGATTCTGCGCTACCCACTAAAATTGTGACATAATAACACAAATAAAAAGCATTATTATTATTATTATTAATATTTGATTTTCTTTTTACCTTATCCTTAAAATACTAGCCTAAATTGTCTCAGAATTGACATAAAATATGTGGTTTGTGGTTGACCAAACCCAAAATGGTAAATAATATGCATATTTGGTTAACGGATTTACCTATTTTCGTGTTTATTTCAGTAAGGAGATAAGTCCAGCCTATAAAACTAAAATTTACTTGAAAAGTATGACACTTGAACGTTTGTAGGTCAGTTACATAATGTCTTTTAGCCTAATTAATCATTACACGAAGAAAAAAAATATGCCATGTTTTATATTTTCCAAAATAAATAGTTTTTTTTAGTTTTCCAAAAGTTTACCTTTTGTGACTTAAACCCTTTTCAAAATAACTGATTCAATTGCAAGTTAAATGAAAATTAAAACAAGTTGTATTAACCAAAAGTAAATGTCCGAAATTTGATAAAATGAAGCAGATTGAAGCGTTTGAGAGTTATTCATAAAAAAGGATCTAATCTCAAAAAATCAAAAGTTGAAATACCTTAATATTTTAGAAATATTGGGCCGTAGGAAAGAGATGGTGAGATAGAAAAAAAAGCCATGAATATTTTCATAAAAATAAATTCTACTTTATTTCATGTGTTGAATTTAGCAAATGGGAAACAATGTAACCAACCAAAAATACCTGATATCCCCCAAAAATACACTTCGTGTGCAAAAGACGCCAAGAAAATAACAATCCTTCTCAAATAGAATTACCTTGAAAATGATTGCCTAAAAAGGAACTGATATCAAATGAAGGCCAAGTTCTTGTAAACTGGATATTATCTGGCCACAAAAGAGTCTCAAGTACAGGAATTAAGCTGACAATTGGATATGATATTTCCCATTTTTCTGCTTTTTAACAACACTAAAATTTAACATTAAAAATCTTGGCAAGTTCAAAGCAATTTTTTGATGTTTCAAACTTGCCAAGATTTTTAATGTTAAATTTTAGTGTTGTTAAAAAGCAGAAAAATGGGAAATATCATATCCAATTGTCAGCTTAATTCCTGTACTTGAGACTCTTTTGTGGCCAGATAATATCCAGTTTACAAGAACTTGGCCTTCATTTGATATCAGTTCCTTTTTAGGCAATCATTTTCAAGGTAATTCTATTTGAGAAGGATTGTTATTTTCTTGGCGTCTTTTGCACACGAAGTGTATTTTTGGGGGATATAGCATACTCCAGATGGTATTCGATATACATAAACATTTGGAGTCACCAAATACCGAGAGAAGTGAAAGGCCTAGTGAAGATGCCGTATGATATGCATTAACCTTTGAACCGATATTTTTTTTCGCAACAATTTTTTTTATTGTTGGTATCAATAGGAACAATTTCGCGCGATGATTCCAGATGGAATTCCGAACGCACAGTTGAAATGACCATCTGAATAATCTTCCTTTGGTCGGTGTGCTAAGTAGGTAATGTACGTTCTGACTCCTTCGGTTATGTGGAATACCAGCAGACGATGCTGGTACGCAAGTACTTACGAGTTACATAGCTATTCATGACGTTTATTATGTACAAATTGAGGCACAACATCTGTATTCTGTAATTCCGTGTAAATACTGTAGGTACCCAAATGATTGCATGTGCAACTCTATGATAGATCATGATCTCTCATCAGAAGCAAAAATATATGAATGCCCATATGTCCTCTTTGAATGCAAAAATGTAAAATTGGCATGATGTAGTGCCTTTTCACATTTTAAACTTCACCGAAATCAAATCTAAATTTTTCTGTTTTGTGTATACTGTAAATCCTCTTTTCTTCTGAGTGAAGAAAATCAATAAATTTCATGATCTCAAATTTTTTGTACATCATTTCTGTGTTATATCTTACACCAGACCAGATGTTTTGATGATCTTAAATACAGACAAAATTATTCACACCTCCAACACTCCTGTACATGAGTAAAATACTGAAACAACACTTGAAAATCACAACTCAGTTTCTATTTTCATTGAAAAAGTCATTTTTTTTTTCAAATAAATAAATAACAAAATAATTTCTAATACATGATGGATATTACAATGATAAACAAGAATTAGAGTACAAATACATTAATGTAGGTATTGTACCTACATACTAAAAATTGATACTAAAAAGAGGAGCAATGCTACATTGCAAATTAAACATTATTTCAGAGATTTATTTGATCGATCTTAAAAAATCGTTTGATAAATACCAACTAACGCATCAATTTCATTATTTAGATATAATCAGAGATATAAAATATAATTCAAATAATTATAGAAAAGTACTATAATTTTTTCAAAAGATTTGCTCTACAGGAATCTACAATATAAATAGGTACGTCAATTTTTTTCCTATATTTCTGCAAGGGAACCACCCATTGTTATTTTCTAATACTTGTAAGGTACCTATCGAAAGTACTGTTTTCGGTCATTTTTTTTAGGATATGTATTAGTGAGTGTTGCAGTGTTGCTGTTAGATTTTTCAGAAGACCTTGAAGATTAAAGAAAGATCTTATTGACTGTTCAGAGGGGAAATGCAGCATGTATTAAAGGAACAATGCCTTCTAATAAAGCATTTGGTAAAATGCATTTGCAGTTACTTAAATAAAACTGCCTGATGAAAATCTGACAGAAATGTGATCGATAAAATTACATGAAGCAGGACTAGTTTCGAGTTTGATCAATTTCTAAAAATAAATTTGTGTGACACACAAAATGGGAAATTAACTATAATTTAAATTTTGTTCAAAATTTACCTGTACATTAATAAAATTAAACCCTATCGTTAATGCTAATAGGAATGTGATTGTCTAAAACAACTTACTAAACACACAAGAGGTGTTCACCCTCACACATGTATACAAAAGAAAATTCAGACAGGAATTAATAAGGTGATTTCCAAAATTCTTACAGATACATACTTAACCAATCCTGAAGTACTGACTATTTTATGAAAGGTTTAACATGATGGAATCGAAAAAGATCTTTATTCAACTTCCAGTTATTGATATCTTCTTGTTTTCAGTTATCAGGTTAAAAATATATCAATTTATTGAACACAGTACAGCTGTTAAACGTTAAAAATCCCAGGGCTTTTGGTTTTAACTCACTCTGCTTTTAGAAAAATCTTGTATGCCTCTATTAATTATTATTCTTAATGTCCTCTGAAATTTTTAGGTACATTTACAAGAAGTATGTGGCTAAATATAGAATTCAATTTCTGACTTCTCTAAACAAATGGTTGAAAATCACCACAGACACAACAGTTATACCTACAGTTCTATCCTATTTGCAGGTTTATAATAGTTCACTTGCATTATGTAGGGTTAGGTGAGTAGTCCAGCCTAATGAGTGGCCACCTTGTGTAAAGCACCTGAAGATCAAATTTGGTTCACTTGTATTAACTATGTACAGTGGTGGGCGAAGACTTTGTACTCCTTGTTAGGTCAAGAGGGGAGGTGGTGGAAGAGAGGGGAAGAGGAGGTGAGGATCTTGGAGGTGAAGGAGGCACTATTCTCAGACTTGTACTTTCTTTGGAGGAGGAAGTTCTCACGGAGAGGTCCATGGGTTCCTCGTGCAGCACTGACCCACTGCTGGGGCTAGGCGTGGAGGCTATGCTGGGGGAGAACGCAGGCGTGGTGGAGTAGATTGGTGGCACGAGGTGGGGGTAGAACGGAGAGAAGAGAGTGGGAGGCGGTGTTGAGAAGGACGTGAAGGGTGTTACTGGATAACTGATGGGAGAACAATTGAGAGACAGTGACTTCTTAGTGTTGAAATAGAACTCCTTTTCACTAATCGGACTATCAGAAGGTATGCTAATCGATTGTTGATAATCGCTATGACCTAGAGGACTGACGGACGAGTGGCTTTCTTTCTGAATGTGAAGATGATGCGATTTGCTGTCGTCACTTTCACTGCCACTATCAGACTCTTTCATTTCTTTGTTATTCGTTACGTTGTTGTTTTTAATGTCTATTTTGCTATCTATAATTTTGTTATCCCAAAGTAGCGGGTTGATGCGGCTGTCGTAGACGCCGGAACCGTTTCGTCGGACGTTTTGCTCTTCCAGTAGACAGTGGATTTTAAACCAGTTACTCCGCCGCCCGTATCTTGAGCCGTTTTTACTCATGCCCACCAGTTTACACTTGTACAGACGGCAGGCTTTGCAGGAGGTTCGCGTCTTCTTGTTGATTATGCACTGGTAGTTGTTCTTGCATTCTGTGATGGAGTTTGGGTTGTTGTATGTCCTCCCGAAGAATGACTGAAACAGAAGAATAAAATCGTAGATTAGTAATGCTAAACATGTGCAAGGAAAAACTATGAGTAGCTATCAAACAATATCTGTATCAATTCATATACGTAGATTGCAGAATTTTATTTAATATGTATGGACAAATCAGTGTATAAACACTTTTAAAAATTGTACTAGAAAAATATTGTTTAAATAATAAATGTATACTAGGAAATCAACATCAAATTATATTAATATTGTAATACCTTTTCTAAAAGTAATACCTACTCCGGAAAATAAGTACCTACCTGTAAGAATCATGTTCAATAAAATAAATCAAATCTAACAATAGAAATAACAACCATACATTAAATCACAGTTCATAAATGTCCAGGCATAATTTTAATGTTCATTATAATAGCCATAGAAACTATAATACCATGTGTAGCCATTAAAAATAGAATAGAAATCATAAAATAGAAAAACCATTAACCACTATGGATATGGCTGTCATAATGATCACATTTAGAAAGAAAATCAAAATTCCAGATGACAATTTGCACCAAGATTATTAGACCTAGATATTATCATAGACATTATTGCAATTATCATTTCAAAAAGTTTTTTAAGGCTCCATTACGCAAATTCCTTTCTGTCTCTTTCTATACAGGTCTCATGTGGTCTAAGCTTTCTTAGGGTTCAAAGAATTCTCTTTTTTTCTCAGAAGAAAAAGAAGGTTTAAATGACTCTCCTGGTAACGACAAGTAGCCTGTTGTAAATAACGCAAATCTTCTCTTTGAATCTCTTAATTGCTTATCAATTTTAATAAATTTCCTTTTTATTTCCTTTTATCGCTACAAAGAGGATTTCGTTTGACATGTGGATTTTTTTCTATCCATAATATCGTTCATTAACATAGTTCACTCTGATTTTATATTAGCAATGGAGATTTCAGATTACCTACCACTGTTCAACAAATGACCTCTTCTTAGATAAACCCATTGCTAATTGCTACCTTCCTTAATATTGGAATTCTTCTAGACTCTTAGATTTTATTGGAACCGAATAATTACCAGTGAGATGAGTTCTAGGATTACAAGAAAGTATAGCTTATGGTGGAAAGACTATTTTCATGTTATATGTATAGAAGAAATCAATTTTCTTATATTTTCAAAAGGTATTTTTCCAATGTTCAAGTCGAGATACTCCAAGTGCAAGCACAAAACGGGAAAGGTTTTTTCAACTACTACAAGGCTCCAAGAAGCACTGTGATGGGTGGAAAGTCTTACCCGCTTTCCGTTCGACCCGACCATTAGATATTCTCGGTAAAGCACCATCTTATTCTTTTAAAACTACTTATAATTAGATTTTTTCCTATGAGATAGAAAGTGTACTTGCGCTCAACCGAAGGTTATTTGACAAGACCGAACATAATGTTTTGTCATGAATAAAGCACGAGAAAGCTGAGATGGTTTGAAAAGTGAGTGTGTGGAATCTTCTCCAGCTAGCTCAAGACCCGGAGATGGGTGATTTTAAATCTTTTTCAACATTAAATAGCTTACCATAAAGCGCAACGCTTGTGCCAATATTCCATGTGCCATGTTTATAATATTCATTAGTCAAATGAAATATTGAGCTGAAATTCTCTGTAGGTGGTATCGGAGAATTTATGCCATTTTATTATAATTTATTGTATCATATGTGTACGAGAGCTTTTTATACAGAATGGCTCTTCGCTTTTTCGCATCTAACTCTAGTCCACTGACATTTATTTCATTTATATGCTCATATCCATTTTATTGACAAAATTATTACAGATATTAATACTTGTAAAAACGTCGGAGATAGTGTTTTGATAAATCTAGATTTTTATTGGTTTTTTTTTTTAATATACATTAATTTATTTGAAATACTAACCATACAGACCATCACATTTGAAATTGACTAGGTGATGAGCTGCAGAAGTTTAAGTGCAATTTAATTAACTATTTGTACTATATTTCGTCGTATCTTGGTGTCCAGATGGTCAAAACTTTCCGTAACACCTTCAAAAATGGACAATAGAAACAAGAAAATTACCAATAAATGAACTTCGCAAAAAAAGTTATCAATTTTGGAAATTCGTAAAACTGTACATTGTTTTCAGTTGTTTTATGTGCTATTTTTTTTTATATAATTCAATCTTCTCTGAGAACGAACAAAGCTTAAACCTTGCTGAAGAAGAATTATCCGATTTTCATTGGAAGTCTGAAACATCCTGTAGATGTAACAAATCACAGACTTAATAATAAATAATTTTCACAGCAACAAGCTACAGATTAAACACCTGATTATTTTTTCTAAAAGGCATCGGACGAAAAATGTATACCTATTTATTAAACTATGTATGGATATAAATAATTCTAGTCAAAGTTTATTTGTAAAATCAATTTTCTAAATCTCCTCTTCATACTTCTTGGTGACTTGCCCAAGAGATATACATTAGACTCATTCAATGAGATGTGCTCGTATTTGCCTGAACTACTTAGTAAATAGTGTTCATCAAAATACAAGTTGGGACACCTCCGTTGCCAAGTTTGCTTGTTCTCTCTGTTGAGCAAATAGCCAGAATTTATAATTCGTTAAGATTTGCCAACGTTGCACCCCCTACAATCCATATTTGTAAACAAAGCGGTTTCCTCTGTTGTCTCAACTTGTATTTTACGGACCATAGAGACTAATATGGTCCGTTTTGAAGGAGATAAAGTTTGCATTTGTGTGGTTTATCTAGTGCTTGGAGCATGATGGGATAACTTATAATATCTTCTAATACCGCCTGATGAATTACATGATGCTTGGGTACAATATTCCCGGGCCCTGTTTCACTAACATCAACACCATGCAAATTATTTCATGAGGAAAAGCCTCATCAAGGGCCACCTGAGTATAGTAATATAATGTTTGTTTAAGAAAAGTAAGAGAAGCTCTTAGAGTAATGGTGAGCTCTCACACATTCAATAGGATTTTGCTATATCACAAACAAATAATTCATTCTTGAACTTTAGAAGTCATTTCAATTCCTAATTGAGACAAATGAACTTCAGTTGACTTCAAAATTTACCTCTTGAATCAAACAAAGTCACACAACGTTCATCAACTACTTGGTTCATGCTAAACTAAATTCTAATCAAGTATCTAAATTATTAACTCGTCAATAATTTACTTCATCATCATCATCATAGAGTGGCGTCATCGTGAACGATGGTAGCCAGACAGTGGAGGAATGACTCAGCACTTCTACCACTGTCTTTACAAGGAGGCTAATAATTGACAAGGCCCCCCCCAACCAAGCCAATGCTGGTCTACTCCCTGTTTATAGTCCCCCAGCCAGACAATTTTAAAACTGATTTCGAAACAGGGCCCTTTCCTCTTGGATACATTATGACTCCCCGTACGTGCCAATATTGTTAGCAGAGCTCATGCTCCGTCATGTGATTTACTCAGATCATTAGGAACAATACTTGAGCATAGATGAAATATTGGAAATTATTCCACCTAGGCAAAAAATTACAGGAACGTGGAGAGTCGATTCCAATCATTTATACAAGATCATCTCAAGTCAAGTGTCTTATGAATCTGGCAAATGAGAATGAACACAATGCTAATGGTTAGAACTCAGATGTTATGGATTGGACTTAAGAAAGCTTACGAGTAATGCAAAGAGAAATGGAACTAGAGTTAAGTTATGCGAGTAAGCGCAACACATTAGAAATTAAACGAAACACCGCAAAATGTTAGGTTTTGGGTTTCCAATACATACAGCAAACAATAATAACATCATGACATTGAAACTACAAAATTTTGTTTAAGCAGATTTTTAAAGGTTAAAATCTTGTTCCTGCTCATACCAATGTATTTTTTTCGTAATTTTGGACGTAAAAGTGAACTTTTACTATATTATTTATCCTCAACACAATATTCACTGTGCAAGCTCCAAGCACAAGAAATGCTCAGCCACCGATACAGAAAGGTGAACAAGAAAGAGGAGGAAAGAAGATCATGATGATGGCAATAAGAAGAAAGAAGAAGGTGAGCGGATATCTGGTGTATCAGCATGACAGCAGTGCCACAAGCAGGAACTGTCAACAGACCGATCAGGACGCATAAAGATCAAAAGTTAAACATGCAGGCCGTCGTTGTCGCATCCGAGGCACCCATTCAAAAGCCCATAAGACACCTCTGCCCGGATGCCACCTGTGCAGCAAGGCAACCTCACACGATCCCCCGTACCCATGACCAAACCGATTGCTGACCTACCACATCGCAAGACATGCGATTTTCATATTAATTGTTTCTCCGATCGGTTCAGAATTGTGAAAGGCGAGTGAGAGAAAAATTGGTACTATTTTTTCTCTCTTCTTCTCCTATTTATATATTTACATTACTCGAAATGGTTAATAAAATAAATTATGTAAATGAGGCGAGTGTGTAATGCACTTGGGATTTGCATAACCGTGTGTGCAGTTTCTGTTTATCTTTTGCATTTATGTTGATACGATAAAATAGTTTATGGTGCATCTCTACTTAGTGTGCACAAGATAACTTTGTCGAGAAGATGGCAGATTTTAGTGACGCTGACGTCCGCAAATGTGTGGATGACGCTGTGCCACCTTCACTAATGCAGGTTTTTATGTCCCTCGCTGATAGATAATAATAATTTCGGTTTGATTTCTGATATTTACAAAGTGCTCCTCTACTTTGTACTTGTATTTACTAGAAGAGATTTGATATAAATGTCAGAAGTGAAACTAGATAATCAAGATGAAAAATACCTCTCAAGTGTTGAAACGATTTTCAGACTTGTAATTTTTACAGGATGTGGTAAACATTTAGGTTGACATCTAAAGTAAAAAAATCAAATCTAATTTCCAATAATTTCCAATTATTTTCTAATAGAATCGAACTTTTGATGATAAGTAGAGAGTACACCTTAGTGTAATCAATGTTACTAGATATTGATGATCATGTTTAAAAGGTAAATTTACAAATTGTGGGATTGCATGCTTTTTAGGATCTTTTAAATGATTTTTAAAGATCTGCATAATATATCCATCACAGAGGTGTGCATTGCACTGACATAATGTTGTATGAGAAGTGGGTAGAATAGAGTCTTTACAGTTTACTGAACCAAGAAACTAAGGTAAAGCGAGAAAAATCCAGTATGTAAGTCAAACCTAGTAAATATCCTAGTAAACCCAATAAGAAGTTCTCATAGATTTTTGTAACAATTTGAAATGAAAATTCTTACTAATCCATTGAATGTATTACAATTTGTACTAGAAAGTATTTTTGTATATCCAAATTAATTTTGGAATAAAAATAGATTGTGTCTATTTTCATTAAAAGTTCGTCTAAATTTCTAAATGTACTTTCAAAAGTAATCAAATCAACTTATAAATAATGCATACGACAAATGTTCAAGCAATGCAAAAAGGACATGTTTCATTCAACAATATGAACGTATCACAGTGTCAGAACATCTGTAGCAGTTCTGTTATGACTTATGACAGTCGGGAACGGTATTAAAGTCTTCGTGGCGATCAACTGCATTCATAATACGATCATACAGATCAACTGCATTCATAAAATGATCATACAAAGTTAATACCACTTGGGAAATAATTTATTTGTATGAAAAGATATAAAGTATAACTCTGAATGGTAGATAAAATAGTCTGCATACCCTCAGTGGAATGGAAGAGATCACTGATATGGAATCTTCAAAGTCCGATAAATCATCTTTTCCTTTAATAGATTCAGATCAACAAATATATTAACAAATTACCGGCTGCACATTGTACAGAGTTGGTGTTGAGAATGTGGTCTTGAATTCTATTCACTAGAAGATCTAGCAATGCCAGAAGGAATTTTTTAAGATGACATTCTAGACAATTTTTCATATGTGTGGAACAATCAAAGGTCTTCCAGTAGCTAATTTGTCATCAGTTGATCACTCACAACACTAAAGTGAGAAGTTGTACTAGATGTCATATTAACTATTTTTCTTACCACTTCTTCTGCTTCTTTTCCCGTTGACAGTCTTTTTTTTTACTGTTTCTACCGATAAAATTATTTAATTACTTGTTTATCGCTCAGAGGCTGAATTTTTATGGGACTGAAACTCAAATAAATATTCTAGAATTGTCAATAGATATAGATTTTTTAAATTAACCACCGTCAATGGCACGTTGAATGCATCAATTCTCGTAGGATCACCGAATTTATGCAACGTCCAGCGAGTTGAAGACTTCGTGATGCTGACATTCTAGCCCTATCCAGGATGCGTGAGGTTATTGTGGATAGCTGGTTTGTGAGTTTCCTGCGAATGGAGGGTAACACTGCCGGCGCCGTCGTGATATGACTATGTTGTTGAAAGCGATGTTAAACACAAAAAAATAAAAATAAATAATCAGAGAAAAAAAACATCTCCTTACTTGATAGTTTCTTGTGGAAATATACGAGTTTTCAATGAGTAATTACTTAAAATATTCGTGGTATATATTACCTAGACCTAGAATATCTAAAACTTCCGACAAAAAATCCTCAACATTCAGTTCCAGACATTTATAAAAATCCTCTCTATCTAGAGTCTAGACAATATAAAACAACTTCAGTAACATTTTTTAGTTCATCATCTTTAGATTACAAATTTGGTTACAAAGTTCCTGAAAGCTTCCAGGCTAACAGTGTCAAGAATAATCCTAACTTATCGAGTCTAGCTTCGGCTTGCTTATCTACTTAAGAATGATTGACTAATAACTTAATGAATGGTTGAGTAAGATTAAACAACCAGTCAATCCTGGTGGATTATTTGTTTTCAAGTTTCTAGTTTATTTCTCTCTTGTGGAGACAACTTTGACTCTTCTCTAATGTACGAAGTCTTGGACAAATTTCATTCCATTTTCCAGCATTCAAAATTAGATCTTTTCAGAAAATCTATTTTGTCAGATACATACAGAACTATAGCTTCCTGAATGTTGTAACTGAAGTCTGAAATGAATCTTTAAGAAACTTCAAGATTGACTCATGAAAAAACATAGTTATGACGATAAAATTTATCCATACTGAAAAGTCTGTGGTATCAGCGATAGAATATGAGAATACAGCATTTTCCAGAAATTCCACACTATTAATCAGCCACTAACTGTAATAATTTCATCATTTCCTTTTCGTCTCATTGTTTATCCTTCGTCAAAAATAATATAGCATAACTCTTTAGTGGAAGGTAACCACCAGGCGAGGTTAATGCTCAAAGAATTTTCTACCACCTAACCCTCATAGGCTTATTATTATGTGGTCACAAACTCAAAATAATGAGGAAAAAATCATGCACTGGGTGGGATTCGAACCAACGAATCCCTACGCTACCTGGATTACCAGACTACCGCGTTAACCACGTGACTAGCCGTGCTGATTTTTCAAACGTTTTCTTCGATGTTGAAAAGGAAATTATACAGAAGAAACTCGTGCTACATCAGATTGAAGAGGCAACAGAAGATGAGGCAAGGATGACAGACCACCAGGTCGATGATTAACACGAACAAGATCCTGGCGTCTAATCTCTGACATAAGCAGATCACTGAGCGAGAGAGAAATCCAACACCTCAGAACCCGACTTGCAAGTGCTCCTCAAAAAAAATAATCCAACCTGTCACAATTATACTTAGTGAAGTCGGTACATGCGGTGGCGGATACACAAATTATAGGACTTTACTCAGTAAAAATAAAATAATCAGAATTCAAGATGGTTGTAACAATAGTTTACAATGCATATTATTAGTATTATCAGAACATTTTTTGGATGGACGTTCCATGCTAATTGACTTTAATCAGAAGAGAATCAGTTCAAAATATATGATAATAATAATAGTAGAGTATCTTAGTTATTTTAGCTAAATACCTCATTATGTTCAATTAAATACAAAAAAAAAGAATATTTGTAAATATAAAAATACAGAACCATAGTATTCTATCATTTTCTTCGGCGTAATTTCAGACAAAATATTTCAGAGGTATTTCATTAAATTCCATGTGTAGGATTTCATCCTGTCTGTTCATTCTGTCCAAGTTATTCGTAGAGCTATCCTGCATTGGAACGTATTCAATCATCGTGGAGAGATGTTACATATTTATCACTAAAATAATAGACATAAAAACTTATTAATATCCTTCGAATATAATATATATGACATACTTACGTGGAACAAGTTCTTATTGGGATGGGGAAAAGATGAGTTTAGTCCAATTTATAATATTAATACACAGAAGATTTACTGCTTTCTGTTTGGGACTTAAAGAAACCGTGTATAAGGTCAGGTTTCAAACGATTTTGAAGCTTTTGGAGACTTAATCCTATAACTTTATCAACAGGATTGATGATTCGAATGTCAAATGAATACTTTTTTAGGATTAGAGAAGTAACCATTAACCTGCTTGGCTCTGTGGTTATCGCCCGGATTATTGTAAGAGGATGGGTTCAATTCCCGTTGAATGTATAAACAAAATTCGGCTCAGTTCATTGAAAGGAATGTACTGCAGTCATATGAGGACTGTCCTATGCAGTCATATGAGGGAGTAAACGAGTAGCAACAAGGAGAAAAGAAATTTGTCATTTACACTTCGAACTTTAGTGAAAAATTAGCATTCAGATCAATTTAATAATAATAATAATAATAACACTCTTTAGTGGAAGGTAACCACCAGGCGAGGTTAATGCTCAAAGCATTTTTTACCACCTAACTTTGAGACTTTAGAGTCTTATTACTATGTGGTCATAAACTCAAATTAATGAGGAAAAATTCATGCACTGGGTGAGATACAAACCAACGGATCCTTTCGCTACCAAGATTACTAGACCAGCGTCACTTGACTACCAGTGCAATCATTGGACGGTCTTAAAATCTTTAAAATTATACAGTGAAGATAGAAAAGCTATTGAACTTTTATAATTCGGTTCTCAGTCTGGTTGAAATGGATAAAAAAAGCTTAATTCAAACAAATGCAATTCCTAGTTTTCTTATCCTCTCCTTCCTGACGCCTGCATAAACAAGTCAAGTTCAAGTTGAAGACTTGTAAAAGACTCTTGGAACCACAAGAGGCGGCTGGTTGCCGATGCAAATTCCAACGAAACCGAAGATGTATTCCAATGTTGAGCAGAACAATAAATTTACCAACAGCAAAATTCCGCTGACCATTTCTGCGAAACAATAGAACTGCGTACATTCAGAGCAATTACCGCGAGTAATCGATGGATCTGGCGGATTAGATTACCTAGTGAGTGATCAATTGATCATCGATCAGCCCGATCAACTAATCAAGGAACTCGTCCTGCTGGAACACCTACGTACAAACTACGCTCTGCAAACTCTGCTTACAACAATGCTGGGAAATTCTGGTGCTCTCTTGACCTCCCGGCGATCAGGTGTTGTGAGAAAATTGAGGCCAGAAACAAATCGAGGAAAATCTCGACGGTTTTCTTTGGAAATGTCGTGGGGTCGGGAAAACCCTCTGTAGGCTGTGATCAAGTAACTATCTCACCATTTTCCACCGGTCATTAATTCAGAACGTGTGAGAGCTTCTTGTTAGCACAGGTGCTTCGGTACACATAGGTTCCTGCAGTTATTTGAAGAATTAGTTTGAAGATTTGTTTGAGAATTTTTTTCAGAGAAGGTACTTGAATGAATAAATACTTTCTAATAATATAAAATGAATCACTTCTATGTTTCTGAATGTATGACAAACTATGTATAATTAGAAAACCACAGGTCCCATTGAGTTTAACTTTGGTATGGTTAACCTGTGACAGTTTTGAGTTTGAAGCTACTCAAAATTTCATTTTTTTTAATATAGGTGTTGTACAAAAAAAATTGATCTTTTACAAAAAAAAAGGTATTTAGCATGACTCATGATAATATATTATTCATTATGATGAAATTACCTTTGATTATTTCATGCCGTGCTTTTAAAATAAAATATATGATAATAATAACTATGCATTAGATCCACAATATTTTTGAGTTTTCGTATAAGAAATGTCAACATCTAACAATTTCTAAATAACCAAGTCACAAAATATTCTCCAATAATTACATCGAAAATCTTTTCCAAATCACATTTTTTTTTTTCCAGAAGGTCAAATGGAATGGTAAGTTATTGTTCCTCAAAAATTGCTGGTTATTGGTGGTTGCAATGATACTACAGTACTGCAATGAGTTAAAGAGAAAAGCATTGCCTAGGACTGAAGAGCTCCTAATCACATCAGAAACATGTAATACCATAGATATGTATAATTCCACTTATCATAGAAGTAGAATTATACATTATATGATACAAACTTTAGCCTTGGCACATTCTGTTAATGACATCATAAATTAAAATATAATATTAATAACGAACCATCTTTATTTTTATTACTGGCTAATAGGGTAATATTAATATTGGTCATGTGATATAATGAAACATGCCGAGATATAAGTTTGAGAGAAAAGTGATATAATTCTGATTTGTGTAAGTTAATTATGTTAGTTATGACAGAATATGACACATATTTAAAAATATCCAAATGCCATACTTTCAAATAAAAAATAAGATTTATTTATATTTTAAATTAAATTTGAACCGTCTTTTGAGGCTATTTTATTGATGAAATGTGACCAAAATTATTATTAAAAAAGTTAAACTAGAGATATTTATTGCTTTTATATAGCGCGAACGACCTGTTGCAACATAGAGTTAGAGCGCCAAATTAGGAAAAAAAAAAAAAAATATCCAAATGAAATATTTTAAAATTGTTTTGGGAGTTTACCTGTATTCCGTATTCAAAATGGAAAATTGGGACCTCATACCTTTAATAAAAATCATATTATATTATTGTTTTATCTCATGTCATATCACAAAGTTAATTCTAACTAATGGTATTACCAATTAATATAAATATCATTTAAATTTACCTCACATTACCTTCTACTGAAAATGTTCATAGCATATTCTGCACCATAATCAACACCCATGTGACGATTACATGTGACCCGACTCCCTTCACTTCGGTAAGTTCAAGTTCAAAATTTCACTTCTGCATTGAAGACTACTACATATTACCAATAATAATAATGAAATTTTACTAACATTAAATAATTATTACTAGTATTGTTACTTCTTATTTGTTTTGCAGAACTATCATGTTGCTATTGTGGATATCGTGCTCGATACATTATAAACACTTCTAATAGTTCCAATTTCCAATAGCTCGAGTATGTGAGGTTGGAAATCAAAGTCGGACAGAAAACTTTGCATGGAATAATGACGCGTGAATATTGGCGTGGATGTGCAGGGTGTAACTGTCATCCGAACTCAAGTGTCCCAGTACAACATCTTGGATATGGTATGAGATTTTTTTTTCCAGCAAATAAAATATATTTCAAAGGTAAAACATTTCTTCAAACTCACTACCGAGAGGAAGCGTGCCTCTGATGCTTGAAAATTAGATTTAGTTTAGAAAATTTAGATAGATTTAGTTCTGGGCGTCCATATAAATTTTTCTAGTACCGAGAGATAGTATCTGTGCCTAACTCACGGATTTTTTTCTCATTGTTATTGAAAGGATATTGAAAAGTTATCATATTTGTGTTCATCGCATTCGTGATATCACAACTACTTAAATTCGCTCTACTAAATTCACGCTGAAACCGGGACTTGAACCACCGATCTCCAGGTTACAAGTCCGCCGCCTTATCGATCAAGCTACTGAGGTCGGTTATTGAAAGGATATTCTAACTTTTCTTTTTTGAATGATCGTTTAAAGTAGATCGTGCTTCTTTGCATGTAATATTTCTTCCGCTTAGGAAAATTAAACATACCTATTTGCCAAAATTTGATGTTAGCCTCTGAGCCTGCACTTGATAAGAAGAATATCTCATGAAGAAGGCTTGCAAAATATGTCTACTTTGCTTGAACTTGAAAAGGTAGAGAAAAAGAGATGTAAGATGATATTCTGCTGTATAACAGCAATTACATGCAATGTTGAATATCATTTTGCTGAGATTTTACCATCCCATTATACGGAGGATGATAAAACCGTATGCAAATCTATGAAATAATAGCCCCTCTTAAGCTGTGTCATGTTGACACCATAAACCGTGTTAAAAACTATTTCAAAGTGCTCATAAAACTGTTGATTCGAATTCCTCCTAATAGAAATTCCTAATAACTGATGTGGACAGCCTGACAGCTCTTCGTCACAAAGAGGAATATCAAGCCAACAAATTGATGATACAAGGAAGACATCTCTTGTGCTAATTGATTGACCAATAATCATAAAAACTCATCCTTACATGCTTGATGGGGCATTAAAAATGAGAGCTTGCTCTGAAGATCTCATCTTGGTAATAGGATATTTTAAGAACAGTTTGAATAGATCAGGTTCTGATATTAGCTTACTTCATTGATGTATTCAATTTATTGGTGTAAATGTTGTGACTTGCAATGTTCTTTTGATCCATGAAACGCTGTTTATAATATACTAATGAACAAGATAAGTAAGAAAAAATTTAAAACATGTAGGAAAAGGATTCATGAACGTATCCGTCCACAAGAAGACCCTATTTATTCCAGATAGCTACAAGTGCAATGCAATTAAATGATTATAACAAACGATGTTTTCATTGTATCATAACATGATCTATTGATCTGCACAGTAACACCTTTGAAACATGAAGTCTGAAATGTTACAGAAATAATTGACATGTTACTCTCTGAAGGTACTGGAGTAAACCGACTTGCTAGGCAGATAATTATGAAAAGAAAGAGAAGTGTTTGATATTTTGATCGAGATCCTGGGGTGCCTAAACACAGCTCAATCAAGAGTGACCTTTGCTTGGAAGAAACAACGGCGGAGAAATCTGAGATCACGCGGGCGTCGCCGTTATGTGTAGCATGCTGGAAACAGTGAGTGAGAACAGAGGATTTCCAAGCAATGAAATTGTGAGTAGAAACACGTGAATTTCTTTTAACCCAGATAACGCGGTGAATTTTTTTGTTTTGTTTTTTGTTTTTTTGGAGTGATATTGAGTCCTGGAGTCTAAAGTATACCAAAAAAGTTCATTTTGAATTTTTTGGCGGTCCGGTTCCGCCAAAAAGGGCCGTCCTTCCAGAAGGACGTCAGCAAAATAGGTACTTCTTTGATAAAAAAGTAAATTAAAAGGGAAGTTGATTTTTTTGCATCAAATCAGTGGATATTGTGTTTTAATTTTAAGTAACTAATTTGAAAAGGGACAAACAATAAAGATAAAATGTCTTTTTATTGAAAATGTAAAAAAGAAAAGAAATATTTTAATGATTTTGAACCATAAAATGAAATGGCAACATGAACATTGAACATGGAACACTTATGTTCTTGCATTGAATATAATGAAACATTTTACTTGGAGAGGTTACATTTCCCGCACAGAGTAGTGGTCTTGGTACCACACGAACGACAACCCAACTGCTTTCGTTTGCTAGAAGCTTCAAGTTCTTTGACCAATTGATCCAGACGGTTATACCTTGAATCTACCCTTGTCTCCTGACTTGGTCGGCCTCTGGAACGAGACACCTTCTTGTTTGATTCAAGAATTGACTTCACGATACGTCTGCGGAAAGCTAAGTAGCCAGTTTTGCGCCATCTTCTCGGTAAGCTGGAAAGCATTGTGTTCCCTGACGTCAACGTAGTGGTAGCGGAGGAGTAGTTCTGGCTGTAGTAGAGTTAGTGGATCTACCTCGTTTTCCTCTGGATCCCACAAGAGCAGCTTATTGTTCATTGTTGGCATTATCTATGTCATGTGCTTTTGCTTCCTGTGGATTACTGCTACCGGATTCGTCTTTCTCTTACTTAGTGTTTGATAGAGGAAGGTACTAAAGCAAGAGCCCTCAACGGGTTGGATGACACATTGTCTATACTAACGTCATCTTCTTCCCCTGAGTCCTCGTCCGTCAGGTCAGCTGTGGCGTTGATGGGAGGGAGCACTGGTACGTCCAAACCTCCCCCTGGAATGGCGTCATCATTTGCGTCTAGGAAAAGTAGGAGAGAGGAACCAACGTTCTGAAATACTGTACATAGCTACCGTAAAATGTAAATGAAAAAAATCACAGGGCATAATTAAAACTCACAAACTAAGTTCTGAAATATCAAAAAGTTATAAAGACACCAAAAAAATAAGGTACAATACTCAAATAATCAGTACCACTCAGTGTTATATATATTACTTCCGAGAAATTTCTAATATTAGAAATCGGAAGTATTGTGTTCGTTTTTGTAAAAAAAAATATTTTTTTGCTCCGATTTCAATTTTTTTCAGATTTCTGGACGTTTCATAACCTTCTGAGCAAATTTGGTTTTGTGTCTGTCTGTCGGTCTGTCGGTCTGTCGTTCTGTCGGTCTGTTAAAACGATTCCTTGTAACGCGCAAATCTCGGAAACTACTCGACCGATTTTGATGAAATTTTGCACACATCTAGGAGACATTCTGTAGATGGTCCCATTTTAAATTCATCGAATTCGTACTAGCGGTTCTTGGTGAAAGAGCCCATGCGCCTGACCACTAACTTTTTACTTAAACGCTTATATCTCGTGAACGGTACACCCGATTTTAATGAAATTTTGTGTGTGTATGCATATAATTGTTTTACATAGGCTATTTATATATTTTTTTTAATTAATTATAATTAGACTCTGATATTTAAGAAAATCCGAAATTTTGGACAAAAAAGTCAAAAAATAAGGACCACGACTTGCCGACACAGAAATTTTTGTGGAATCTAGAATGTAGAAAAAAACGATTTTCTACCATATAAAACAAATTTGAAGAAAATCGGTGCAGTCGTTTTGGAGATACAAGTAATTTAGTATAAAATCTCAAAATTGGCACGTGTTAACAATGTGAAACAATCACGAGGAAGTATAGAGTCCATAATTGGCAGTGTTTTTTTTTTTTTCTCATATAAACAATTCCACATTTTGCTGACGTCCTTCTGGAAGGACACGCAAGTTTCAGGCCACCTGTGCCCGGTAATAATGGTTATGTGCTAAATCAAACCTATCTATATTATAACTTACATTGTTTTATATTGAAAATGAAAGAAAAGTTGATAAAAAAGTCAAAAAATACAATGAATTTACTTACCCTCCCACTCGGAGTCTGTCTCGTTCATCCATTGAAATTTACAGCTATCCAAACTTTCTTATCAGAGTCACACGCAAGAATAAATCAAAATAAAAGTGGTGTCAACTTATCACTAGGACTCTAAACAAAAAGTTTAAGGTGTCGCCAAATATCCCCAACAAGTTCAATTAATTAGAAAAATCCACAACGTAGTACCTTTCAAGCGTCCTTCTGGAAGGACGTCAGCCCCATCTGGGTTAAATAAATTTGACCGAACTTGGATATTGTTGTTTATTGTGGGTGCCATAGAATGCGGTGATTTCAAAAGCAAAAGTTCAACTTCGCAGATTTCCTGTAAAGATGCCAATTTCTGAGGACACTGACAGATATGCCACAAAGTATTCACTACCGAGTTGGCTCATTTGTATTTGGAAGAGAACGCAATGTTTGTCATGTGCAGTCTCGTCTAATTGTAGTCCATGGGACAAACTCGTGTGTTCGTCTACAGCAGTGGTTCTCAACCTTTTGTAGCATATTGCCCCTCTCTGCGAAAATTATCCCTTTCATCGCCCCCCCCCCCCCCCCAATCAGTAAGTAGGTTAAAATTAGTATCCATAGTAAATCAAAACCACTTAGGTAAGTAGAAAGTAATTGATGTCGAGTTGTTATTTTTGGATTATATCATGATGAACTTGTCAAGCCAGTTCCATCGCCCCCTTATTGCCCAAAATAATTTCATCGCCCCCCAACTGCCCAAAATGTACTCTTTGCCCCCCCAGCGCCCCCCAGGGGGCGATATTGCCCACGTTGAGAATCACTGGTCTACAGTATCATCATCGTTCTCATATCTTGTGTGACCTAGGACTAAAAAATTATAATTGTCTCATTCATTACATCAAGTTGGTTCTCTTGCACCAGTGTGTACATGACAGTCGTCGCTTCAATGTTAAACACTTCTTCATTGACTAAGGCACGGAGAGCAGTAGGCAGGACTCGATTAGGATTCCCGTCAGGTTTCTTGTTTTTTAGCGACATCTTCTTTGTTCCAATTATGTAACTTATTAGAGACGTGTTACGATTGAAAATGCTTCTGATTATAGAAAATGTGTTGTGCCTTTCTGATCCTTTCATTCTTGTAGAATGCTGAGCAATACAATGGTTTATAGTGCTTCTAACAATAACGTCCAGAAGTGACATGAAACAACATTACAGCAATAGACTGCTATTGTCGGTTTATATCATGAAACTATGAGTTAGTAAGTTAGTGATGTCACAGTTTTTTGGAATTTTCAATTAAGTGTTTTTAGTTATTGTATTACTCAGAAAAAGGTGTTCATCTATCTTGGTTGTTCTAGTAATTGCAACTGTCTTCATGATGAGATTGTCTATCTAAATCATCCCACAACTCAAACCAAATGAGCTATGACATTGTCTTCTGGAATTGCCTGCTGAGTTTTAGTAGTACTACTTGGAAATATTAGTTATCAGCATATTTTAATTACTGTTCTTGCTGCTAAATCAATTTCTGTATCTTGATAAAGTAATGTTCTAGAGAAACCAAACTGTCTGTCCTGTTATGATGTGATGACTTTATTAGCAATGAGAAAATACCTAAACGTAGGTATTGTAGGTTTTTGATTGATTGCTTTGGCTTGTTTTCAAGTCGCAAGATGTCTTTCACTGATGTGGTGAGGGTGGCCTTCTGTGCAGTGATGATTATCTCCTCAGTCATCAACTCAAAATTTTCTGAAGTCAAATTCTGCAGGTTGGAGTAAGTTTTGTGCAATTTAAATACTATAAGCAAATCCCAAGTACAAAAATCATTGATTCTAACCGCACGAACTGAAAAGGACAAATGTTAGTTATTAATTAGATTTGATATAAAACAAGCTCAAACATTATTAGATCTATATTAAAATAAATTTATGAATCTCGGTTCTATGAACAGCTTGGGCCGTTCTATTACGAACATGATACGGTGTTGATTTTTTTCTCAATTATAAATTTATCATAATTAAGGTCAGTATTAATATCGATCAGTATTTTTCAATTTATGATTGTAAACTACATTAAATACCTATACATGTATGTTGTATTGGACCGTGTTCATATCAGAGGACCTTATAATTATATTTCTACCTCAGTCCAACATGGAGATTGTTTCATATCAATTTTGGATTCTTGTTTTATTTATGAGTTGTTTAGGAGTTTCAAAAGTACCTACATATATAATTTACAAATTATTACACGCAGTCAATGTTTGAAATAGATGAAAATAATAAATAAAGGCTAGTCAGGAATGGTCACAAAGCTAGGTATTGGTAATTGTCATTATCTTTCGAAACCACAAATGTTGAGAAAAGACCTCATAGGTGTTGATGTCCGAGTATAATGTTCAATAACTTTATTCATTTGGAAGAAAAATAGGAAGCGAAATATTAATGGACTTGTAACTTAAAATGTACTGAAGATCGCAAGGTTTTTTCTTCAATAAAAAGTGTAGAACTGTAAAATAACACTTAACTAGGATTAGTAACAGAAAAGAAACATCTCTTTTGCTCAACGTCTCTTTTCAGATACAATATGTCGAAAGATATGGATCTGGATCATTTATTTCATCTCGTCTTCAGCTGATTTATCGTGCAGTTTACATATTAAAGGTGGACAGGACAAGATAATTCATATCTCTATTTACTGCGCCAGCATATTTACCTATGTAGTACTCGAAGCATACTTCAGTACACCATCACCGTAATGACCAGGTTGCCTGTGCATTATTCATAGAACAAAAATAGGTACCTCTACCTCGTTGGATTATGATTGAAGCGGTTTCAAGGCCTCACAACTGCTTAATACCTGCGAAAGGCAGTTTAAGTACTTGGTAATATATTCATCGTCACTAAACTCTGATCTACATGCTCACGAATATGAGAGATCTATGGTCGTATGCGCTTACAAAATCAACTGAACTTACAAAATATTAAGTCTCATAAAAAATGAATTTAATTTTGTTGAAGTTTTTACAGTTCAGATTGAACAACTGTTAGACTCAGTTAGAGTAACTAGTGAAATGGTCGGAATTTTTTTATTTCTCATAAACCTACTATTATTTATTTTTTGTTTAGTAAAACTGAAGAAAAATGGTGGACAGAATATGGCCAAGCAATTGTCAACCTTAAAACGGTTTGAGAAAAGGCAATGTGAAAGAAAAAAAAGATTGGCAAAAAGCCTTTGAGTTTGCTTTCGTCAACAATACTAGTAAGGTATAGTTCAAGTGAAGACACAAAGAAAAAAGCAACACTGATCTTGAGGAAAACATGACCGAAAACTAAAAAGCAAAACCAAAGCTATTTTAGGCACAATGTTTTGTTTTACTTTCCAAGTTTGACCAAGACAAATAACATCTTCTAAGATGGTAAATTCTTGAATCGATTTGAAAAGTTGTCCGTGTAGTCTTCAAGTCCTGCTACAACTTCGTAAACAATAGGCATAGTAGAAATATATTTTATTTTATTCCCTGGTATTCTGAATGTATTTTGTGTCTTAGAGATATTTATTATGTTTTTATACAGGGTGGGGCAAAAGTCTGGAAACCCCTGAATATCTTTCGAATGGCTTTCTCAGTAAATTTAAAATTTTGTATGGTAAACCAAGGTAGTAAGACCTTCTTTTATAGTGGGGCCGATTTTTGTTACCGGCCCCCATGTCGGGGCCAGGGGGGCCAACTTCATTTTTTTAAATACGAACCCCTACTTTGCGATACATTTTTGGAAAGGTCTTTAAATAAGAAATACTTTGGTACAAATTTCGTTTTTTAATACCAACTGTTTGCAAATGGCGTCCAACTTTGTGTACGCAGTGTAAAGTTTGGAAACCCCTGAATATCTTTCGTAAGGGCTTTTTCAGTTAATTTAAAATAATTGTGTAAGGTAATCGGTGGTAATTTGACCTTCTTTTAAAATGGGTGCGATTTTTGGTACCGGACCCCAGGTCGGAGCCAGGGGGCCAACTTTTTTTTTTAATACGAACACCCACCTTGCGATACATTTTCGGAAAGGTCTTTAAATAAGAAATACTTTGGTGCTTAATTTCAAAAATGTATCGCAAGGTGTGGTTTTGTATTTAAAAAAATGAAGTTGGCCCTGTCCCAGACATGGGGGCCGGTAAAAAAAATTGGCCCAATTCTAAATTACCACGGATTACCGAACCTAATTTTAAATTTACTGAAATAGCCCTTTCGAAAGATATTCAGGGGTTTCCAGACTTTACACTGCATACACAAAGTTGGACGCCATTTGCAAACAGTTAATATTAAAAAAATTAAAATTGCACCAAAGTATTTCTTATTTAAAGACCTTTCTAAAAATGTATCGCAAAGCAGGGGTTCGTATTTAAAAAATAAAAGTTGGCCCCCTGGCCCCGACATGGGGGTCGGTAACAAAAATCGGCTCCATTGTAAAAGAAGGTCTTACTACTCCGATTTACCATACAAAATTTTATCTTCACCGAAGAAGCCATTCGAAAGTTATCCAGGGGTTTCCAGACTTTTGCCCCACCCTGTATATCTTGTTTTGTGTGGGCAATTTTTTTTATAGGTATGAAGGTATTGTATACTTTCTCTTTTTCTATTTCCATCTTCATAAGTTAGTGCTAATCTTCTATTCACTGTCTTCATAATTATGTCTTCATAATTATTTTCTCCTTTTCTCTTCTTTTCCCCCTTCTTGTCATTTCCCTCTCCTCTCAATCTTCATACTTATTTTTAATACCATTCTTTTGACTCCATAATCATTAAAAACATACTTTTGATTTATTTTACGTTTACCATCTTTTTCAATTTCATTAACAAGTTCCTATCTTTTGTTTCTCAATTTTTTTCTATGAATTTTTTTCTCCTTCACTCCTACCTCTTCTTCTCTTTTTCCTCTTCTTATTATTACTATTATTATTCCTCTGTTCGACATTTAGCTCGTCCTGTTTCATTCATTCCTGTTTTAATTTACGTGTTTCCATCTTATTCATTGTTCTCCGCTGCATACAATAGAGCAGGCAACTTTGAGATGGAAACTAAAACATACTGGATCAGTCAGTGGACCATGGGCTTGAACAAAAGAGCACTTCAAATTTTGTTACAAAAAATTATTATGTAGGTAAACTTGACCAAACGTAATGGAAGGTTAATAAAATCAACTTTTTTGCTAAAATTCGTAGTTTATGTCAATTCATAGTATATTCGTTCTTTTTGACGAGATTGCTTTTTATCGGATGCTTATGTTCATTGATATTCTGAAATTTTCTATTTAGTGTTTGCGCCACACATAGCTTCAGAACTATTTGGATATTTAATTTGAATTCCTGTGTCTAATATGTACCAAGTTATATATTTCCGTGTGTACTGCTAGTTGCTATTAGGTTACAAGCAGACCCCGTATCGCCATGGACATTACAATAGCAATTGATGAGCGGAATTTGCGTGCTTGCAATTATTCAAATCAGCAAAGTAAATCAGAGTGTTAAATATAGGCTATGCTCCAGCTAACAAGCCATTTAAAATAGCCGATATATGTATAGGTATACAACGGACATTGTATTGTAATAAGTGTATGCTAAATATCTCAAGTATTTCTAGGTGAGCAGATGGTGTTAGGAACAATAATAGAATCAAGCTCGCAGTATTGTCTACAAGGTGTAAGTTTATCACACGATTTCCGATTGTGCACAAGCAGATGGAAGAGCTATAGGAAGAATATCATTAAATATTATCAAGTCTTGGACGTAAAGTTAAACAATATTTGTAGATCTGCTCCTTTTCGAATGAACTTCTTGTAGCATAAAACCAAGAGGAGTAGGTAGAGCTTGTTATGATGGCAGTGAAGATAATGGGAGTGTGGTGTGACGAGGGAAAGAAATGGATTCAGGAGATTGGAAAAAAAGATGATTGAGAAGACAGGGAACACACAATCAATGAGTCACCTAACAGCAAAAATAAGCATGAGAATCCAGAGAGGTAATGCTGCCAGCGTGTTGGGAGCATTACCATCAGAAGAATTGAATTCCATGTTCTATCTGTAAATTTTAATAAATTTGATATAGTTATTCCTAAAATACTTTTGGTAGCATATTTTTCAGTACTTCTTGCATAATTTTAAAATCTCTGTTCTACTTAAATAGAAGTAGAATAATTCAAACCAGAAATGGGTAGGTTAAATTTTCGACGAATACAATATTTTCCTAATTTTGAGATAAGGGAACAAAAAGTTAAGGAATATGTACTGCTAAGATTTGTCATTTTTAGTTTTAATCATAGAAAATAAAGTCACTATTTACAACAAATAAATAAATATATTTCCGGTTGGAATTCGAACTAACAACCTTCAGCTCAAGTGTCACAGGTAGCGACCTGACCCTGGCTGACGTTACTTCCGCCTTGAGTAGAAGTGAATGAAAATTATTAAGTGACTACACTTAAGTGCATTGGATTAGCCACTTGATGGATTGGATCTCTTCAATTTGTGGAAGTATACAAGTGTAAAATACAGGGTTGCCAAAGTTACTATTGGTCAACAAAGATTGTTGATACTGACCTAAATAAATTTTTTTATCATATTTGTGTTAATCACTTTCATGAATATCACAACTACTATAACGCGCTTTACTAAATCTACGCTGAAACCGGGACTTGAACCACCGACCTCCAGGAGACAAGTTCGCCGCCTTATCAATTCTGAGGTCGGTTAGTGACCTAAATATAATAATATCAATCTCAAATATGTTGCTATATTATTTATAATTATTACTAATCCCGACCTCAGTAGCTTGATCGATAAGTCCGCGGACTTGTAACCTGGAGGTCGTGGGTTCAAGTCCCGTTTTCAGCGTGGATTTTGTAAAGCGAGTTTGAGTAGTTGTGATATCACAAAAGTGTTTAACACAAATATGATAACTTATAATTATTACTAATCGGGTGATTATCTATCTCGATATAACCCTAGCAGTTGAAAGAGATGTTATAACACAACACATAGGTAACATAAAATAACGTAGGAAGAAAAATGTCTATATCGAAAACATTCAGGATAGAGGTAAACTTACACTGTCAAGTTGGAACTCTAGGTTATACGTATATCTACTTTGTCTTTATCTCAGATTAGCTATTGATGCTATTGGGGTCGGCATTGTTCAACCTCATGGTTGAGTTTGGTTATACGCCACGGAGGCTAGGTTAGAACTCTAGGTTATATGAATAACATTTCCTTGTCAATGAGAAAGGCATTCATATCTCATGGTTTCGGAAAGTTGGTAATGACACGCAGATTAAATGAGAGGGTATCCAAGAATTCATATTCAAAAATTTAACACAAAATAATCTCTTTTATCATAGATTTTATTATATTGAACCTTTGTAGACTTGTAGTTTACACCACGTTTTCGACATCTCAAATTTCCTATTATTTCAGACGAGGAAAATGCTCATACAACCAGGTCCCTGCTTATGTAGATGTAAGGTCACGTGATCACTTTAGAGCTCTATGATTGGTGGAAATTGATCACGTGACCTTACATCTACATGAGCAATTGAGAAGGGATCTAGCAGCGGCATCTCGACCCGGCCACAAGTAAGTTTCAAAAAAGGTTGTTTGGTCCATCCTGTAGAAAAGCATTTAGTGCTTATTTAATAAGAACACTAGATAAGAGTTTTACACACAGGCATGTAAATACGAAGATTAAACACCATTCATTTTCAAGGTCGACCATAGTACATTCTACCAAGAGAAGATCACAGGCACATCTTCTATCGTTCTATCATCCTTTCTCAGGCAGATTCCGAGACAAGTGGCGAACTTGGGCGAAGAAGGTAAACATTAGTTCTATTCTTAGCTCTTCAGGTAATTGATTTAGTTAAAGGTGTTAATATTATCAGGCAAATAGTTAAAGGTGTTACTATTATCAGGAAAAATAGTTAAAGGTGTTATTATTATCAAATACTTATGAAATGAAAATCTATTGTCAATGCTCAAAAATACGTCATTGGTGAACATACTAACAGCACTAATCAGCTGATTA
>CM044965.1:9354445-9506810 GCA_024516035.1 Bactericera cockerelli | reverse complement strand
GACACTTGTCGTCCTGGAAGTCTAAACTTGTCAAACCTGAGGTGACACTTTTTGACGTTTTCCGAAACTTTTCCTTCGGTCTCTCTTTCTCCATTTTCTTCTTTTTCTTCTATGGCTGGTCGCTCTCTCTCAACTTCTTACCCTTTTTTTTATCTTCTTTGGTAGTTCTCACTGTATTTCTCTCTCTCTCTCTCTCTCTCTCTTTCTCTCCTCTCTCTCTCTCTCTCTCTCTCTCTCTCTCTCTCTTCTCTCTCTCTCTCTCTCTCTCTCTCTCTCTCTCTCTCTCTCTCTCTCTCTCTCTCTCTCTCTCTTCTCTCTCTCTCTCTCTCTCTCTCTCTCTCTCTCTCTCTCTCTCTCTCTCTCCCCTCTCTCTCTATCGTATATCTTAATTTTTTTAATTTTTATTTTGTATTGTCTTCTTGGTGTCTTTGTCTCTTTTTCCTCTATTTCTACCATTTTCCATTTTTTTGTAACATTTTCTTATTTTTATTTGGGCTCCTTCATTCTGACTAATTTATCCCTTTCCTGCCAATCTTTCTTTTCGTTTGCTTCTTCCTTTATGTCTCTCCCAACCCTTTTCTTTTTCTCTCTCTACTCTGCTGTCAGGTCAAGTTCAGGTTTATATGAAACAATATTTGTCACTCAATCTGCCAAGTTTTGTCTTCCCAAAGGACTTATAAATTATGCATGATTGATACAGATTTCATTGAGCCTCTGATGAGTCTAAGGAATTTAGGATGTAGGTTTCTTAAAAAATCAATTGGATTCATTATTATTATTACTATTACTATTAGGCCCTGATTAAATCATTGGTTTACTTTACAGCTTCATTGCACAAGTAACGCACAGCTATAAACTAACGTACATGCATTATATTTATATTATGTATTTTCTCCTAATTTTCCTAAATGAATTATTCCAAATTAGAAAGATGCTTTCAAAATCGTAATCCAATACCCATTCGGGAAAAAACACTACCATACCTCTATCAACAAGGTTCTCAGAGATGACTTCAGCTCTGCCCACGTTCATTAAGCTACCGGCATCTTAATGCTGACCTTCCGCTCATCCAGAACTTGGAATTCTTCACTGTCAACCCACATCATATTGGTTTCAATCAATTGAGTGAACTCTTCAGAAGACTCTGTAACTCCATATCAAATAGACACTATTGAACAAGGATCAAAACAGGGTTATACTTATATTATGAATGAAAATGAGGGAAATACTCTGTCCTTACTTGGAAATGTTGTTTGGGTAATATTAAAAGCTTTTTAAACTAAAAAAAAACAGGATATGTTAGAGATACGTAGTTTTGAATTTGCTTATTTCTGTAGTAATTTTGAAGTTCAATATTCAGATTTCAGAAAAGACTAGCAACACTGACTTAAATGCCAATTATGAGTTAAATTTAAATATGAATAAAGATAGCTATGATACCAAGTCGTGAAGGAAACAAGTACTTTTCAGCTTTCAAATATGACAAATCATTGCATTAGTCCTTCGCTTACGCTTCATCAACAAGAATAAAACATTTTCGAAAATCGTTCAATTCGATAAAGATCTGAATCTGTGTTTAAAAAAGTCGAGAATCTTCAAGCACTCCCGGTATAGCATTGTCTTGTCACATCAAATTCTAATCATTCTCATCGAGATGCTTTTTTTCTTCACCATCCATATCTTGTTCTTCTTAATCATCAACATCCCCCGGTTCTTCCTCATCTTTCTCCTCTTCTTTATCATCAATGTCTTCTTCTTTTTTTCTAATTCTTCATCCACTGCCTCTTCGACTTTTTTATTGTCTTCTACTCCTACATCGTCTTGTTCTTCTTCATCATCAACATTTTCTTCGTCTTCTCCCATTGTTGCATCTGTTAACTCCAATCATGTCAGGTCCGCGTCAAGCTCTATTGGAATATTGTTTACGAGACGGTCTTGCCGGGGGATGTCAATCATTCTTGTTAATTGATTGATGGAGATCGAGCTACAGAGTCAACTCGGTGTAATTGTTCAGATCCGATATGTGTGCGTAGTCTTCGAATATGTCTACAGGGTATGACGAAGATATTTGACCAAACGAACGAGTTTTTCTCATTTTAAAAGATATTGAACAGTTTTTTGACCAAGAACTCAACTAAAAACTCATTATTACTATAGTCTTATTGAGTTTATTCGCATGTTAGCTTGTTATCTATCATTTCGAGTGGTGCTGACCTACCAAGACTTTGACCAATTCTCATATTGCTGTACTTTTGTTTCTCTCCTACAGTAAAACTATACAATTCTGACACGACCCTGTATCTGCGGGTATATGATTAATTGTATTCGTCAGTCTGACAAGGAGGGCTTTGATTCTCTGATAGACAAGTAGTTGATACTTGAACTTGAGTGTTCTATCAAAAATTCCATGAGTAGTTCTATCAAATCCATGACTCCAATCAAATCTCCATCTACATAATTATACTCATATTCTTATTGTCTAGGCTAGGGTGATCTTTTTATATCTACCAACTCGCTTGCACACTTACTATCAAATCTTTGATCTGCTCTGGTATTTTTTGATATCGATCTCTCAGCTCCTTGTTTTTATTTTCCTTGTCTATTTTGTATGACAGCTTCCTTGATCTTTCATTTTCTATTTCAATTGCTATTTCAGTTTTTTTGAATCCAGCATAGTTATCATGATCTTTGTTTTATATTTACTTGTTTATGCTATGGTTTATAGTATGTGGAATTTACCATACAATTCTATTTTACTTGTAATAGTGTCATTTATGGAAAAGTAAGTTTAATGGACAAGTATTAATGTCAATACCATCATCCACAATGTGGGTGGTTTTCATTCGAACTTCTAATGGATTTCATCTTGACCCAGATTGCCTTCGTAATGCCACATAACACATTATGGTGGTCTTTCACCATTTATTATCTGATGGTGCTACAGCTTTTGATGAGCCTTGGCTTCTTTTTTCTATCCTCCTCCACGACATTCTGTCAGTTATATAGTAAGAGATCTTTGCAATGTTGTTTAGAACAACAAAAAGTATCATAATAATCATACACTTTGGCAGTTAACGATTGTTATTTCTTTTCAATATTATTGTCCTTTGTTTCATGGTTGACCATTTTTCCTTCACTTTGCATTTGTTACCTAAGACAATGTTAATATTATCATCCACATTGACCTGTTGTACAAAATAAATTACCTACGAATGTTTTTTCATCAAGCTGACTTTGATCACATACTTGCTTGATAAGAAACAATAAAATTCATCAATAAAAACTCAATGAAGTATATTATGTATGAGACAATATTACAAGTTAATGAGTCATGATTCAGTCTAATAACTCTTTATTCATTTCCAAACTCATAACTATACAATTTTTACATTATTGCTCTTGTATTACTGTTATGATAACTTTACTCATAATGAAATCATTTGAATGTGACGTTCTACCCTCCAGCTGGATATCGTCTCTAGCTCGCCTAATGAGTCAGACCTTTTCCACCATGGCTTGAAAGTTGTTCCTCTTTGTTATTTATGTTTCTCAATGAGGTTTCATTTCATGTCAGCGCTACACTCAAGCCGGACTTGAGCTAGAACTTTGTCTGAGCGGCTCTAGGATAACAGAACTCTTGTTGCTCATTTTGTATCCAACAAAACTTAAGTAGTTTTCATATTTGTGTTAATCACTTTCGTGATATCACAACTACTCAAACTAGCTTTACTAAATCTACGCTGAAACCTGGACTTGAACCACCGACCTCTGGGTTTTACAAGTCCGCCACTTTATCGATCACGTTAAGTATACCTTAAAGAAGAGAATGCCGAAAAGCATTATCACCACCATTCATCAGGCTTTGTTTATAACTTTTATTATTATGCTCATTATTGCATATAAAAAAATGTAAATAAAGCTAGATCGAATTGTTTATAAATATTACTGATAACGTAAGCACACTCCATATCAGAATAATTCATGTTGTATTATTTGTGAAATAATATCTCCTTTAAAAAAAAATGCGTTTCAGCAATATTTGTTCCTAGTTTGTACTATTGGTTATCCAACTATAAGGGGCCCTCTACACACGGAGTTACTGAAAATTACACAGGGAGTGACTCAAAATAAACTAGTAAGTAATTTGCGTCACTGATCAGTTTTTTTTTCAGTAGTTCCGTGTGTAACTGGGCCTCTAAGATTGAATCTTTCACGGTTGTTCTTGTATTCTGAGTAACTAACTGTATATTTGGCATTGAGAATTAATTTCAGTGACTTACGTTTACTTTAGATTTTCTTTTCGTAAATCTCAGTAAATCCGGATGTTTCGTGAATCAGGGCAGCTTATCGTCCAAATCATGGATCTCCAAGGCCCAAGGCACCCACGCATTTCCTATAGAGCCGCCCAGCGATCTGTATGGGTATTATTTATGACCGATGTTTCTTCTCCGTATGGGACGATTTTGGTTCTGTTGGGTTCAGATCTTTCGTGTTTTTGATTCGACACTAAATCATTCTCGGTTCTACAGAGCTCATTGGCCAAGTTTGGGATGTTTATTAAGGTTTGTTTCATTTGTTTGTTTGTTTGTGTTTGATATATTGGTTTTCGCTCTTGGTTTGACATGCTTGATTGTGATGGCTGCACGAGGTATCTCTGTCTCTTTTTCTCTTTCTCTTTCTCTCTCTCTCTCTCTCTTCTCTCTCTCCTCTCCTCTTTTCTCTCTCTCTCACCACACACAAAAACACACACACACACTATTATTTATCCATAGCGTTTCCTTCACTCTACCATTTCTTTCCCCTATTTTTTTTCTTCAAGTGAGTAGCCACACTTTTTCTCTTTCTGTGATTCTAACCTTCTCCCATATAAGAAAGTCCAGACAGAAAATTTGCGATTCTCTACATAAAATTAATAAACATGAGGCAATAGGAAGACAAAATAGCAGAAAATGCGGGCATGGAAAAATTATCAAAAATATGACGAATGGACAGAAAACTCGGAGAGCAAAAAAGACAGAGAGAGAGTGAAAGAAAACAAATAAAAGAGAGTAGGCACACGAAAGAAAAGATGGAGAGAGAGTGAGGAGAGATTGTAAGTGCTCCTCTCACTCTGATTGTATAGTTAATGTTAAGCAATATATTCTGTCGTGCTTCAGCGACGGATGGGGAGGAAAAAAGCAAGGGAAGAGAGAGGGGAGAGAAGGAAAAAAGAGAGAGAAGAGAGAGCAAGAGGGAATAGGTAAAAGAGTGAACTAGAAACATGAAGGATGGAGACAGAGAAAGGGGGGAGGAAGAAGGATGAAAGGAGAGAGAAATAAAGAAGCGGAGAAGAAGAAGGAAATAGAAAGGAGAAAGAGTAGGTAAGAGAGAGACACAAAAAATAAACAAAGATAGAAGGGGTGAGAAGGGAAGTACGGGGGAGTGAAGAGGGAGAGAAATTGAGGAGGAGGATTGAGAGAGAGAGAGTGAAGAGGAGACAGAGTGGGGGGAGAAAGAAAGAGTAGGTAGAGAGAGACAAAAAATAAACAAAGATGGAAGGGTAGAAAATAAGTAGGGGGAGTGAAGAGGGAGAGAGGAGTATGAGGAGAATTAAGAGAGGGGAGGGAAGATAGAGAGAGAAGAAAGAGAGAGAGGAGAGAGGGGGGGGGAGGGAAAGAAAGGGGTGGGAAAGCAATAATGGGCGGACTTAGAGGGTTTCTGCCCTGGAGTCGCTTAGGATGAAAAGTTGGGATCTCATCCATCTTGACGAATGGCGAGAGAAAGAAAAATCAGGAAAAAAATCTCTCTCTCTCTCTCTCTCTCTCTCTCTCTTCTCTCTCTCTCTCTCTCTATCTATCTTCCACCTTCATAATATTCGTCCACTTCTCTCTCTCTCTCTATTTACTCTCTCTTTTTTTCTCTCTCTCTCTCTCTATCCTCCACATATTTATAACTCTTCATTCACTTCTCTCTCTCTCTTTCTTTTTCTCTATCATTCCTTTTTCTGCACATTCATCTATTTTTCTCTTTCCAATCTTCTTTATCAATCTGACCTTTATTTCTACTCCCTGACTGCTTCATTCTCGATCACTACACCTATCTTGGGTATCTTTCCCTTTCTATCGGGGGTATCCTTATATCTCTCTCACAAAACTATGTACACTGATATAAGTGGCGCTAGTCTGGTAATCCAGGTAGTGTAGGGACCGTTGGTTTCGCATCCCACCCAGTGCATGAAGTTTTTCCTCATTAATTTGAATTTGTGACCACATAATAATAAGACTCTGCAGGGTTAGGTGGTAGAAAGTACATTGAGCATTAACTCGCCTGGTGTTTACCTTCTACTTAAGAGTATTATTTTTGTCAATCGGGATCCTATTTGCACTTCCTGGGACTTATTATTCTTGTCATAGCCTATATTGGGTTTCTTTCCCTATCTTTCGGCTATCCTGATATCTCTCTCACATACTTTGTAGTCTGTACCTATCTTTATATCCTGTTGGATACATGGATACATATAGACACATTACTATCCAGTTATCCATCCAACTATCTATCTACTTCCTTCCCCCCCCCCCCCCCGCCCTCCCACACGTTGCAAAACACATTACAGCAGCAATAGACAGTGTCGAAGGGTGAGCGGGGAGGGGGGAGTGCACGATAAGCGCTATAAAATTCCTAATTTATGCACGAACCTATAAAAATGAATGTTTTTTTTTAAAAAAATTTCGACGTTATTTTTATTCTGTGCTAGGACGAGGGGGAGGGGGGGAGGGGGTGCAAGAAACCTTTTTTCTTCCCTCTTTAGCTATCTCTCTGGTCTCTCCCCTTTTATCTTTCTTCATTCCTCTCTTTTTCTTCATAAATTCTTTTTACTTCTTCACCCATCATCTACATGATTTTCTCTCCCTCTCTCACTCTTTCTCTTTTCTCCCTTTACATTTGTATATTTTTTTATCTCCTTTTTCTCTTTATAAACATGAATTCTCTCACACTTCCCCATGTTTATTTTTTATACTTTCTCGTTCTCGTTCTCTCTCTCTCTCTCTCCTCTATTTCTTTCCTCATCTCTCTCACTCTCTTGTCTCTCTCTCTCTCTCTCCTCTCTTTTCTCTCTCCTCTCTCCCCTCGCTCCCTCTTTCTTTTCCCCCTATGTCTATTTCCCCATCTTTATCTTTACTCTTTAATCTTCAATCTCTTTTACTCCTGTGTTTCCAAAGTATAAATTTTTCCCCTTGCAGTCTTCAAAGTTTTAATTCTCATTTGCCGTGGGTCGACATTATTGAGGATCAGTGGAAGAGAAAGCCACAGGCTTCACCTGCAATTGTTTGCTCCATATTCTATTGTCTTTTATAAATCAAGTCCTGTGTCGCAGTATTTGGTGTAGTTGACAATAAAGAGTGTTACATAATAACAATAATTTACGGAATGAAATTTTTAATTACTTGCTTATTTTTATCCCAAGAAACATAAAGTGTTGTCAAAATACATGTATAATTTAAAACATGTACAATTTTTTAACATAGATTAGTAGTGGTTACCTGTTTTTCCGGTACGGGAAAAACTAGCTTAAGAATATTAGGCATGGTCAGCGAATGGAGGGTAAAACCCCCCCCTATCCAGGACGTTAAATCAAATAGAATTTGTTGGCATTAGGTAGGGCATCCAGCCGTTAAAAAATGTGCAAAAAAACCAATCAACCTCAACCATGAAGTTGAACAACGTCGACCCTACTTGAGCGGGATAAGAAAGAGTAAAAGAGAGAAGAAGAATAAGAATGCGCTAAGGGAAAAACACAGGTGTAAGTTAACTTTTGATTTGAGCTGTCCCCCCCGTCTGATGAAGCATAACTCCCTTTTTGACTGGATATTCTGTTCCCTTCAATTTTTACTATTATAACCTTATTTCCCTTTCATCCTTTTCTTTTCCCCTTTTTCTATGATAGGTATAGCTTTCTCTCTTTTTAGTCTCTCTCCCCTCTCTTTTTATCTATTTTCTCTCTTCTCTTTCTTTTCCTCTTTTCCTTCAAATTTTCCATCCTTTATAAAATTTTCACTTCAATTTTTTTCTTCCTTTTTCTTCTTATATTTTCCCATTCTCTTTTTTTCCCTTCCGGGGGTTTCCTTTTTTCCCCTCATCTTTTCTCACTCTTTCCTTTATGAAACTCCATCTATTTCTCCTTCTTCTTCTTCTTCGTGTAATCAAAAGGTTAAATTTTAATTTTTTTGTCGAGACTCGAACAAAAAAAACATAAAAATTTAGGGCTTTTGAAAATGCATTCTATCTTTTTTTACATCTTTCATTTTCCTTTTTCCCTTTTTTCTTTTCACCCCCCTTTTCTCTACCTTTTTCCTAAGCCTTCACATTGTTTTTTTTTTTTCTATGCCGTTTAATCGTTTTTTTTCCCCCCCCTCATCTTTCTTTTCTTCTCTCAACCTTTTTCCCATCTTTTTTTCTCCCCGACTTCCCTTTTTCCATTTCTCATCTTTAAATATCCTTTTTTCCCGCCTTCTTCCATTTTTACTCTCTTTTTTTCTGTCTCTTACTTTTACCTTTTGTGACTCTTTCTACGTTTCTTTCTATTTCAGAATTTTATTTTGTTTTTCCCTTTTTTTGCACGAAAAAAAAACACAGAGAAAGTAGGACATGAAATCGATGTATAAAAAAAATAAAATAAAATAAAAGAAATAATATGTAAGCTGAGGAAAGTAGGGAAAGATACGGAATCAATTTTTGAAAGGCGACCATCGGGGACGTTGCAATCGTTTGAAGGTTTACTCAGGGGGGGGAAAAATGAGAACCAAGCCGGATAAAATATAAAAAAATTGGATAATTTAAAAGAAAAACCCTAGTTTTAAATATAAGAAAATTGGGGTATTAAAAGAAAAACCTAAATATAAGAAACAATTCCAAGTCAGTTTCCCCCTTAAAAGGAAAAAACCCTTTCAAAAAGGGAAATTAAAATTCGGTTACTTGATTTCTTTAATATTCGGGTTTTTTTTTACACATTAGTTACACTGTTTCCCCCCCTACAAATAATCCCCGCAAAATGACAATAAGGTTTGACTATAACGGAAATAAATTAAAAACATGATGAATTTGAAAAAAAAAAAAAAACCCAAGTAACGGACAAAGAAAGAAATAGTTGAACGTTTAGAAGTAGTTAAAATAATAGCAAAAAGTTAAGAAACTAGTGTGGGGGACAAAAAGTGGAAAAAAAAACTTGGGAAAAAAAAAGGAAAACAAAAATGGGAAAGAAATTGAATGAAAAACGGGGAAAGGTTTTTATTGATTTGGAGGACCAAAAGAAAATTTTTTTAATTTGTTCCCCCCCCCCCCCCCCTTTAAATTTTAAGGAAAAAATGATTTTGGTATAAAAATCCGAAAAAAAAAAAAAAAAACTATTTCCCCAACCCCAATCCCTTTTTCTTGCGAAAATTCTTGGATTTATTTTAGGGGGGCCAGAAAACTTCTTTTTTTTTTTTTTTTTAAAAAATACTCTGGGGTTTTAAGCTCATAAGTCCAAGTTAGGGGTTTAAATGTAGGGCAAAGACAAATTTTCGAACTTTTGAAGAAAATTTTCTTGAACAAAAAACTTTTTTTGTGGATGGCCCGAATAACATTTTTAATCTCTGGGGTTCCGAGCGCATGGTACATATGGTGTTTTCTTAGGTACAAAGAAAATTTTCGCAATTCCCTTTAATAACAACTTTTTGGATTTCAAAAAAATTTTTTTTTGGGATGCGCCAGAATAATTTTTTTTTTTGTTCGGGGTTTCAAGCTCAAGGTCCAAATATTAAATGTGAAACTTGGTACAAAACAAAATTTTTTTAAACTCCTTGAAGAAAATTTCTTAAATTTAAAAAAAATTTTTTTTTTAGTGGATCGCCAAATAATTTTTTTTAAATTTAAAATTTCCAAGGGTTTCAAGCCCTTTTGGCTATGGTCCCCCGCCCAAAATCAAGGCCGACTCATCCCAAAGGGGGGGTTTTTGGGAAAAAAAAAAAAATGACCATTTGTCAGCACAAAAACTTTTGCTTCGCATTTCTGGACAGTTCCCCCTTTACTATGGTGCTGATAAGAATTCACAAGATTTGGTTTCAACTACCGGGTAGTTAAATAGGTACAAGGGTTGGGGGGCAGAGATTCCCCAAAGGCAAAAACCCCCCCTTTAAATTTTTGGACATCTATTTTGATATATTTTTTTTTTTTATTTTTCTTTATTTTTTCTTTTCATTTTCTTTTTAAAAGTTATTAATTTTTAATTTCTGTGTTGTTAATCTCCCCAATTAAAAAAGGTTAAAAAATAAAAATAATCGAAAAACAAATTTTTTTATTTCCCTTCCAATCCTCTCCTTTGGTCTTGGGCAAACCATATTTTAGGGGACCTTTTTTTTTTCTAATTAAAAAAAAAAAAGGTGCAAAGGAGACCTTGACAAAAATCAAAAAAAATATGGCGAAAGTAAGAATAAAGAATGAAAAAAGATAGAGAGGGGAGGGAGGAGACGGGGAGAGAGAGAGAGAGGAGAGAAGAGAGAAGGGGGGAGGGAGAGAGAGAGGGAGGGAGGGGGGGAGGGGGGGAAAGAGAGAAAGAGGGGGAGAAAAGGAGAGGGAGGGAAAAAAGAAAGAGGAGAGAAGGAGGGAGTAAATAAAGTAGGTAAAAGGGGTTGGATAAGGAAAAAAAAATGAGAGGGTTAGGGGAGAACGGGGAAGGGGGTTTTTTAATTTTTAGGGGGCACATCAAAAAACCCCCCACCCGGATATTGAGAATTTTCTGAAATTTCCTTTTCTCTCTCTATCTCTTCTCTCATTCTCTCTCTCTCTCTTTTTTGTCTCTTCTCCTCTTTTCTCCCTTTTTTCCCCGGCTTTTCTTTTGTTTTAAAAATTCCCCTCGTTTTTTTTAAAAAAAATTTTAAAACCCCTAACGGGTTGGGGGAATTTAAAAAAATTAAAAAAGAAAGAAAGGGGGATTTTGAGAAAAGAAAAAAAAAAGGGAAAAAAGGGAGAAAAGAAAAAAAAGGGGAAAAAGAAAAGAGGGGGGGGAAGAGCAAAAAAGGGAAAATTCGGGGAAAAAGAAAAAAAAAAAAAGAAGAAAAAGGGAAAAAAAAAAAATTTCTTTTCCCTTCATAAAAATTAAATTTTTTAAAAAAATTTTGAAAAAAAAAACATTCCCACTCCCCCCCTTTCGAATTTTTAAATTTAAAAAAAAAATTTAATTTTTTTCTTTTTTTTTTATTTTTAGCAAATTTTTTCCCCGAAAGGAAAAAAAGATAAAAGGGAAAAAGAAAAAGTGCCCTTTCGAAATTTTTTTTAAAAAAAGGGAAAAATTTTCCCCCTTTGTTTCTCACTAATTTTTTCAAAAAAAAAAGGAATTTATAGAAATTAAAAAACAATTTTTAATTAATTTAAAAAATTCTTAAATTTTATTAAAAAAACCTTTAAAACCCTTTTTTTAAAAATTAATTTTAAAAAAAAAAAAATTTTTAAATTAGAAAAAAATCCCTAAAAAAAAATTTAAATTTTAATAGAATAATCAAAAAATCTTTTTAAAAAAGTTTTTATTAAAAAAAAAATTAAAAGAACTAAAAAAAAATTATTGGGTTTCCCTTAAAAAACTACTTTTAAATTTTTTTCAATTTTTGTTTCCTTCAAAAAAAGGGTGAAAGAAAATTTTGTTTTTTTTAAACATTAATTTTTAAAAATTAAAAATAGTTTAAAAATCAGAAGGGGAAAAAAATTTGTTTTTTTTTTAAAAATTGAAGGTAAAATTAAAGGCCGGAATTTATAAAATAGGGGGGAAAGCCAAAAATTTGCTTCTTTTAAATTAAAAAAGGGGGGGTAGTAAACAGGGGGGGAATTTAAAAAAGGGGAAAGTAGACCAGAATTTTTTTGGGGATTCGGGGGGCATTTCGGGGGCCTCCGGAAAAACAGGGGTTTGGGCCGGGCTGGGGTTTTTCCTCCATTTTTTAAAAAACCCTCCTTTCACAAAATTGAGCAACCCCATGAAAAAAAAAAAAATCAAAATTAGCAAAAACCCCCTGAAAAAAAAAAAAAAAAATTTAAAAATTTTTTTTTTCCTTTGCACCCCAAAAAAAATTTTGGCCTTTTTTTAAAAAATTTTATTATTTTTCCTTTAAAATTTTCCCCTTTCCCCCTTTCCAACTTTGTTTTGTTTTTAAAAATTTGATTTAAATTTTGGGAACGTTTCCCAAAAATTGAAAAAAATTAATTTTAAAGGGGGCCGTTTGGGCGAAAGGAAAAAGGGGTTTTTAATTTAATTGTCCTTGGAAAGAAAATTTAAGTTTTTAAATTTTTGGAAATTTGTTTAAAATGTTTTATTAATTTTTAGTTTATTTTGACTTTTTTAATGGTTTTGTTTTCCTAATTTTTGGGAAAATAATGTTTTCCCCCAAAACTTAAATTTCCCTTTTTGATTTTTTGAAAACAAAATTTAGTAAATAATTTTAAAATTTTTTTTGTTTAAAGAACCCTTCCCAGGAAAAAAATGGTGGTAAAAAATTTTTCTTTTTGGCCCCTTTCCCGGGAAGAGCAAAAAGTATTTTTTATCCACCTCTATTTTGAAACATATAAAAAGGGAAAAAAGCTCATGTAATAAAAAACGGAATCAAACAAACATTTTGGGGAACATAAAGAACCAAACACTGCCAGCACAGAAAAATAAAAACGTGGTTTAATAAAAATTTTTCCAAAAATTTCTAAATGATTTTTCTGCAATATTAATAAAAAAGGGACGGGAAAAACCCAAATAGAGAAAATCCAAACAGACAAAAAAAAACACTTCGTGTAAAATAAAACGTAATGAGAAGTGAGGAAACCTGAGCGAATAAAAAAACATTTTCAAACAAATGTGCAAAAAAAAATGAAAAATAAATACAAAAATATAAAAAAGTAGAATAAATAAGTTAAAAAAAAACCCAAATAAAAAAACACGGGCATCCCTAAATTTTTTTTTTTGCATTTTTTAACTTTTTCCCGTTTTGTTTTTATTTATATTGAAAAAAAATAAATTGGAAAAAGCGGGGCTTGGGGGGTTTGGGCTTTTTAAAAAAATCATTTCAGTGTAGGGGAAAAAATATGAAAAAGATGAGTTTAAAAGGAAGGGGGAAGGGAAAAAAACAATAAATGTTAAAAAGAAGAAAAAAGGGTTTCCGCAAAAAAAAGTTGAAGAAAAAAAAAAGGAAAAATTTTATAAAAGGGGTTTAGAATGAATATGAAAAAAAGAATAAAAATTTAAACGCCCTTTTCCCTCGTTCAGGGGGGAATAGGGGGAAAAACCCATAGAGAGGGAAATTTTTTTTTTTCTAGAAGTGGATGGGGCCCCGCGGAAAAGGACCTGGGATCCTGAGGGAACTTACCCCAAAATTTGACAAGTTTTGGGGAAAAATTTAAACACAAAATTTTAAAAAAAATTTTGGGGGAATTTTAACAAAAAAGGGAAAATTTTTGGGAACTTACAAAAAAATCGGGACAATTTTTGGGGGGTTTTACAAAAAAATGGGACAAGTTTTGGGGAACTTAAAAAAAAAATCTGACAATTTTTGGGGAAATTTAAACAAAAAATTGAAAAACTTTTTTGTTCTTCTATGTGGGCTTTGGAGGATATTGTTCACAAAAATTTTCCCATCGCTCTCGTAAAAGGGTTTGATAAAAGGTCCTTGCACAACAGTACGTGCATAAAGAACAATAAAAGGGATAATTTTTAAAATTTTTAGGGGGTTTTTAAAAAATTGAAGCCATTCATCAAACTATCAGAAGATTTTACAAAATCATTATTAAATAGTAAGAAAAATATGTAAATTAAAATATTGGGGCCCAATTTCCTTATTTCCCAAAATTTTCCCTGTCCCCTATGATAAATTAAACCGAAGATATGGGGGGTTTTTTACCGGTTGAATCGGTTCGTGAAAAAGATACACTGCCGTGTTTGCTGGAACTTGGCCTGGCGAAAAAAACCGTCCCTCAAAACATACCAGATCAATTTGAACTAATTAAAAATTTTTTTTTTTGGTCTTAGTTTAACAGTAAAATTTTAAAAAATAACATTAAAGATATCCTTTATGTCCCCCCAAAAAATAGGTATAATATTTGATCTGAATTTCATCACACCAAAATTGAAAAGAAATTCAAAAATCAGACACCATGAAAATAAGCTCCAAATAAAAGCACACAGACAGGGCCCCCCCTTTTGAAGACAAGACAAAAAAAATTTTTCCTAAAATAAACGAAAAAAATAGAATAGAAGGGGAAAACACCCTTAAACCCCACATTCCCGAAAATGAAGGGGGATAGGGGGGTGAGAGCGTCCAGGGGCGAGGATAAAAATTTTGGGAAAAAGAATCCCTTGGGTTAGCAAAATTTTTTGGGGAGGGGAAAGGGGTAGTAGGAAAAAAATTAATTTTTGGGTCGGGGTTTCTCCCAAATTTGTCGGTAGTTTTCTTTTAAAAGGGGCTTGAAATTGCTGGGGTCCATTTTTCAGGTGCGATAAGGGTTTAATTAAATTCTATGGTTATAAAAATAAAAAAAAATATTGCCTTATTTTTACTCCCCGGGTTTAAAGGGGACTAAAAAAGGGTCCCTTTTATTCCAGCAGTCCCCCCAAAGGACATATTTTTATTTTTTAAAAATCCCAATTTTGGGAAAAAAACCCATTTTCTGTCCCGGGGGCGGGGTTTCAAACCCCCAAAACCGACCATGGAGTTTTTGGGGACCCACGATTTGCCCCCTTTTTCCCACTGACCTCCCGGGGATAAAAATTTTCTTCAAGTTTTTTTGGTTTTTTTTCCAATCCTCGTTTTCTGAAAACAAGTTTTCTTTAAAAATTTGAGGGAGTTTGGCTAGTATGAAAAAAAAATTTATAAAAACTTTTAATTTTTTGTTTAGGTGGGTTTTTAAAAATAAAAAATACAAATTATCTAATGGACTGGGAAAAAAAAAAATAATGTAAAATTTGTTTTTCATGCCAAAAAATTTTTAACCAATCCCACCCCATGATTCTCAAAAAGAGGGCAAAAAACCGACCCCAAAGATCTGTCGATTTTCCAAAATTTTAAAAATGCTTTGAAATTAAACTTTTTCTCCCTCCACCTCTTAGTTTCCCTTTTTCTGAGGGTTTTTTTATAAAAATTTTTGGGTTTATCTTTTTAGGTACCTTTCTCCCCCTTAAAACCCTTTCCCCTTCTCTTTTTTGCACCCTTTCGATCTTCTTTTTTTTTTTCTAAATTATAAATTGACACGATTTGTGTGCCCTTTTTTCTTGGGATTTTTCAAAGAGGAAAATTTTTTGAAGGTTTTCTCATATTCATGTTTTTCTGTTCTTTTTTCCCTTCTAATTCAGGAGTTTCTTTTTGAGTATGTATTTTCTACCTTGTTGTTGTTCTGATTTTTTTTTTAATTTTAATTTTTTTTAAGTCCCTTTTTTTCTTCGTCTTTTCTCTATTAAAAACACTGGTTTCAAAGATTTAAATTTCAAAGTAGTTTTTTTTTTAATTTAATTTAATATACTTTTTAAAAATTTTTACGTGGAATAATTCGGCATGTTAAAAAACCTGCAAAAAAAGAGTTGTACTAAAACCCCTTTTTTTTAATTTCTCTAGTGAATATGGGTTTTTATGAATGACGGGGGAAATCAAAAAAATAAACCAAAAATTTTAAAACCCCAGAAAAGATCGACTTGCCGACGAGGGATATAAAGTTTTCTCAAGGGGAATTTGGGAAACCAAAAAAAGAAAACCCTCGGGGGAACCCCCAAAAAAATTACTTTTGGAAAGCTAGAAAAACTTTTTCCCTAAAAAAAACGCTTTTTAGAAAATTTTTTTTGGATGAACCCATTATTCAAATTACAATTCCCCTATTGTAAAGCGGTGTTTCTATGAGAGGTATTGGTCTATGTTCGGGACAAAAATTTTAATTTGATGAAAAATAAAAAACCAGTAGCTTTTTACCTGTCCCCCAAATAAGTCCCTTCCCCCTTCGCAAACCAAAGTGGAAACACCTTAATCACCACTCACAGGTGTTTAAAAATGAATTTTTTAAATAAAAACCCAAAAGATTAAACAAAAAAAAGAATATATATATCATACCAGTGGTTAACGCGCTAAGTCGGTAACCTAGGTAGCGTAGGGACCCTTGGTTCGAACCCCCCCCAGGCATTTTTTTTCCTCATTAATTTGATTTTGTGACCTCATAAAAAAAAAGGGGACTCTGAGGGTTGGGTGATAAAAAATACTTTCTCCATTAATTTTGCCTGGTTGATGCCTTCCACTAAAGAATATTTTTATTATTATTTTATGGTGTAGTGGGAGTTGTGGGGGGTTACAGAAAGAAAAATAGTGAAAATTTTTTTAATAATCTTAGCTATCCTTGTCAAGGTTTTTCTCTCTCATTCACAACACTATTCCATAAACCCAAGTCCAGGGGGGTCCCTGCATACCGAAAAAGAAGGAGCTTTTAATTTCTCAAAAAGGTCAGGTAAATTTCCCGCTGGGGCCCCTCTTCATATGATGATGTTTAAACGACAATTTAAGTTAGCATTAGTACAAAGAAAAAAAAACTAATGTTAATAAAGATGATACAAAATAAAACAAGTATTTTCGATTTTGGTATAAAGGTATGGGTACAAATTTACAACAATAAGATTATAAATTGGGATTCATTTTGCATCAAAATTTGGGGCGTCAAAACAGAGCCCAAATCAGGTCAAAAAACTTTTTTTAAAAATTCCCTTTTTTTGAATAGCCGGTTTGGGCTTCTGTGTAAATAAAATTTTAGAACCCTAAAATGATGGAGTCCTTTGAAAAGTGAAGGTTTAGGGGGGGGCCCTTTTGATATCCTTTAATTTTTCTTTAAAGTTGTGGGTTTTTTGGGTTTTGGGGGAATAAAGTTTTTTTGTCTTGCATTAGGAAATTTTTTTTAAACCTTTTTTGGGAAGGGGAAAATTTAATGGGAATTTAAAGCTACTTGAAATAAAAACCTAAAGTTATGAAATTTTTTTTTTAACTTTTTATATGTTTAAAACAGTTGAAAACCGGGGAAAAAATAGAAAAACCCAATGAACGGGGCTTTTTTTCTTTTTATATCTAGGTTATTTTCCCTGAAAAAGGAAAATTGGGACCTAAAAAATTGTTCTCTTATATTCAGTTCCCCTTTATATCCCAAATAAAATGCAAATTGGTGGTTAGTAAAACCCAGTTTTTCCCAGCTTCACCCTCGGTGACATTAAAAAAAGTCGGACAATCAAAGCTGAAACATAAATCTTTTAACTTGTTTCTATATTTTTTATAAAACAAACAAAAAAAAGAATTTTCTAGTTTTTTGCGTTGATGTTCCCGGGGGTGGGGATCTAAATTTTTTTTTTGAAATTTTCTTTTTGGGTAAGAAGCTAATGTATAAGAAATCTTTTCCCCAAAGGAGGGCCACATAGGGATGATTACTTTTTTTACTCTTACTTTTTAAAAAAAACCTTGAAAGTAAAAAAGCTTGATTAAAGTCTTTTAATACCACCCTAAATTCAGAATGAAAAATTTACTTTGTATTTCCTTAGCAAATTAAAAACCGAGGGTATTCTAAAATATCCCCCAAACTCTGAATACCCTTGAAAAAAATTTTTTTAAAAAAAAAAAACCTTTTCGGGGGAAAAAAAAACCCACCCCCCAAAAAATTAGTTAAAAAAGTCCAGAAATTTTACATTGTCCCCGGCACTGACGTTTAAATTTCCCTTTTCCCTTTTGTCCGGGGTGATGAGTGAGTGAGATTAAATAAAAAACCCAATGGGGAGTGAGAGGAGTGGGGGGTTTTAATTAAAGTCTTTCCAATGGTCACCCCACATTAAAACGATGGTTAGTGCTTCCCCACTAAAAGAGTAATGGAAAAAGGGGGGGTTTTGCCCCAAAGCTCAATTCAGAATAGGGGGGTTTTTTTTTCTTGTTTAAAATTTAAATTATAGATATATTTTTTTTGCCTGAATTTACTTTTAAAGGGAAATTTGTGGATTTTTAAACTATTTTTTAAAAATTTTTATACATTTGTTTTTAAACGAAAAATTTAAAACCCAAACTAAATAGCACACTTTGACAAGGGCAAAAATGCTCCAAACAAAAACTCCCCCCTACTGTCCATCCTAGAGGGTGTATTTTTTCCCCCAATATCTTTTTATAAGAAAAATTGGGAACTAAAACATGCCACATAAAAACGAAAAACAAAAACCCTGAAAAAACCCCCTTTTTTCCCCCAGTGTATTTTTCGAACCCAAAAACCTAGAAAATTAAAAACCAAAGGTGGCTATCCTTTTAGACAACAATTTTTACGATTCTGGCGACATTCTAAATTTTTCTTTAAGTTTTCATCACCACACGAAAAAATTTTTAGGGCCACTACAACTTGGAAAACTTGATTCAAGGACAGAGAGCCATAAAAAATAATTTAAATTTCAAAATTTAAAATCTAAACTTTTTAAGAAATTTCCCAAGCGAGACATAACGGGATGAGTTTTTGTGAGGAGTTTGGGGAAACCTACTGAATTTTTTTTTATGTTAGAAACAGCCTTTAAAGTAAAAATGCCTCTTGAATTTTTTATACTTACCAAACCCTAGTTTTGCGGGAAATAAAAATGAAATTTTTTTGAGTATTTCCATATTATACATACAAAACTTTTAAAATTAAATGAATAATGGTAACAAATAGGGTTTCTGGAAGATTTATATATATTTAAAAAATATTTAAAAATCCCCCAATTTTCACCCTATTTAAAAACAAACTTACAAAAATTTTAAAAAATACATTTTTAAATTTTTATATCGAAATGATGAAATTTTGGATATTTTTTAAAATCAAAAAAAAAACACCCCCATGCAAAGGAAAACCCGGGACTGAAAAAGGGAATTTATTGAAGCCCACTTTTCTTTTTTAAAAAAAAAAAAAAAAAAACGCCTTGAACGGAGTTGAACCAATAACTTGGGACTCCAAGCCGGATTGGTATTAAAACTGCCCTTTTTTTTAACCAAAAATCCTAAACTCTCTAAATTTCGTCAGAAAATTCGTTTTTTATCCAGAAAATTGAAATACATAATTTCAGAAGCTCGCGGGTTTACCTATGAAAAAAGCATCCCCCCCTCTACAATAAAGACACATAATAGATACATACATTTTATATCACAATCAAAAAAAAAGATCCCAATTATAATTTTATTTTAAATATCCCTCGTATTCAGCTAAAATATAAATATAATCACGCTCGAGAAAAAGAGACAAAACGACCAAAGTTTCACCCACCCTAAATTTATCTATCGTGACACCCGGGGGCCCTATGCTCCCAACCAAATTCCGAACGCAATAGGAAGTCTTTTTTTACAGGAAAAAAACTGGTTTTTGTAGCCAGGGGCGTAAAATTTCAAAGGCTGGATTAGAGTGGGCATATTTTTAAACTTTTGGATTGCTCCCCCATCTTTTGTAAGGGAAAATTTGGAAAAAGGAAAAATGTGAACACCCCCCCGGACATGGCAGAAGTGTGCATTTGGCGTTTACATTTTAATCTTCCTACCCCCAAAATTATGGGTAATTTGGGTTTCTTTCTTTTTAGACATGCGGGGGACATCAAATTCTCCCTCGAATCGGGAAAGTGACCATTCATTAAAATTTAAACTATCATCAATTTTAAGATAAAAGTGCCAAAATTTCTGCCATTTATTTTTTCATCCCTTTTAACAATAGAAAAAAAAGGGAGGAAGTACAAAAAGTAGAAAGGAAAATGGGAAGGTGGAAGACGAATTTTTTTGTGAGTGAAAAGGGAAAGGGGTGAAACCGACGAGAAATAATGTATTGTTTTGGGGTGCTAAATGTGGGATTTTCCCTAAATAAAGCTATAAATTTTAATCCAAACAAACCCCTCAAAATAAACGAAAACATCCCAAAGAGGGGAAAAAAAACATTAGTTGAAAAAATTGGAAAGGCTGTTTTTAAGAAAAAGGAAAAAATTAAATTGAAGAAATTTGGGAAAAACTCGTTGAAGAAATTTGGGGTATGGGGGGGCATAGAGAATTAGAAGTTTAAAAATTCACGGGGAAAACTTTGCCGAACTTTCTCAATGCTGAGGACCCGGAAATTTAAACCCCTTTAATCGCAGACAAAGTCAGCGAGAAACGAAAAAATTTTTAGGAAAAATTTTGGGAAAAAAAACCGGAAATTTTACAAAAAGTAAAAAAGCTTTCAACTTTTCGATTTGCTTTTTTCGTTTACAAAATGTTTTGGAAAAATTTTTTGCCCGTCAAAATTTTTGTAACTGGTGTGTGCGCAGACTGATTTGGGGTTTTTGGTAGGAGTTTTCAAAGTTGGAATCCTTGCTCTTCATAGTTTTACACTCAACCTAGGTCGCCCCAGTTTTTATGACCCTTTTCTTAAACCAAAGAGGCCCCTCGGGTGGGGGGGGGGGTTTGAAAGAAAAAAAGAAAAGCTGACTTTTCCCTACTTTATAAACCCTTACAGTCAAACTTCCGATTTATAACGATAATTTAAAAATTTTTAAATTTTAAAATTTCGAGAAAAAGCAGAAAAAAGTGCATTCAAAAAAAAACCCAAAACGTCTAAGGGTACCGACAAGTTATCACGAAACCCGTTTTAAAAAACAGAAAAGTTACAGTCCCGTTCAGGCCTTTTTTTCTAGACATTTAATGTTACTTTTAAAATTTTTCGTCGAGCAGCCATAAAAAATAACCCCGACAAACAATAGGGAAAAATTTTTAAAAATTTACATTAATAAATTTTTGACAAAATAGGCAAACAAATATTTTAAAAACCCATACAAAAAAAACATAAAATTTTCCTAAATACAAGCTTCTGGGGGGGGCTTTTTTTTTGACAACATACTGTTGAAGGGGAAAAAAGAAACCCTTCGTTGGGACTTTAAAACGAAAACTTTTGATTTTTTTAAAAGCGGGGCTGAATTTTAAAACAGGAAAAATAAAATATGGTGACGATATTTAGGCCTGACATACATATTTAGGTAGTGGTACGGGGGGGGGTTAAGGTGGCAAAGGGGGGGGGAAGAGGAGTTGGAGGAGGGTGATGGTTGGGACAAGGAGGTGTTTTGGTTTTTTTGGGGAGGTAAATAAGGAAATTGAGAGCTGCCACCTTAAAAGATTTTTTCTGTAAAATAATTTATTTTTCCCGGGCCAAAACCCCGGTTAGGTGAAAAACAAAAATGGGGGAGGGGACCAAGTTTGAAAGTTTTTCCCTTTTAATAATAATATATAATTTAACTCTTTTTTTGACAAGGGAAAAATATTGACAAAGGGCCCTGATTATTTCCGAGGCAATTTGCCAACAAAAAAACCCCAAAAAAGATTCCTTCCATTAGGAGTGAAAAAGATATTAAAGAGAAGTAAGGAAAAGAAACAAAACCCTTTCCTTAGCTCGAAGTCCTCAACTTTTTTACTGCGTTTTCAGCTTTATGCACCAAAAATAGTTAAACCCTTTTTTTTATTTTACTTCATTACGCATATTAAAAAAAAAAATAATGTAAACCCATTCGATTAATCCACCCCAAGTTTCGGGGCAACTCTTTTGCCATTTTGACTGAAAAAACCCCGGCCGTCAGAAAAACAAGAGCAGAAAAAGTGACAGAAAAAAAAAATATTGAATTAAACAATCATGGAAAAAATTTTTTTTAATTTTCCAGCTGGGGCCCCGGGAAAATTTTTAAAAAAATTTTGTCCCCCTGTGTTTCCCAGACCCAAAAGGTTTGGACCCGTTGGAAAAAGTTGTTAACCTCTTCCGTTCTTTTATGGAAAAATTTAGTAGAAATTTTATGCATGGGAGCTATGTTTTCCGTTTTCCTTACCCCTTTGCCCCCCGGGTGTCTCTTTATTTGTAAAAGGCTTTTTTCACACCTCGGCCGAGGTGTTTTTTATGGAAGGGGCTGTGTAAAATTTCTGTACCCCGTCACCCAAGGGCCCGGGGGTTCGAAGGCAGCTATGTCTCACCAGAACCTTTTCCCCGCTTTTGGGGATAAGAAAAAAAGAGGGTTTGGGGGCCCTGGCGGGCTAATCAGTTATTTAATTCCCAACTCCCAAATAATTGGGAAGGCAAATTTTAAAACAAGCGAATAAAGGGGGGAAAATGTACTTCTAAGTAAACCCGTCAGGCACTGTTTAAGAAGTTTTGGGAAAAAAATGGGAAAATTTGTAACATTTTGTCTTAAAATTTTTGAAAAAAAAAACAAATTCTGACCCGGGTTTTACGGATCTTGAAAAACAAACCCAAAAAAAAATAGTGGGGTTTCAAAAAGTTCTAAATAAAACTTAAGCCAAAACAAGAATTAAAAAATTTCGATAGACACCCCCCGAAGGGGGGCACAGAGGGGTTTTTTCCATTTGTCAAGAAACATCACAACCCTTTTACCCCAGAGCTCTAAAAAATTTTTATCAACTCCTGATGAAAAAAGAAAATTTTTTTATTTTTAGTTCTGGACATTTTTTGTTCAACCCCTTCTGTGCCAGTTTTTTCCGGGGAAAAATTTTGACCCTTTCCCAATAAGGTGTTTAAATATTAACAATTAATAATAAAAAAAGTATTTTTATAGTAAATTGCCCAAAAACTAAAACATATTTGTAATTTGTTAAAATTTAAGGGTTTTTGTAACTGTCACATCAATCCTGTGAATATTACCCAGGGTTCCCAATTAAATCCTAACCTCGCTGGACATTGCCTAAATTTTGGGGACAGAAAGAGAAAAGGGCCCCTTTTTCCCCGAAAAACAAATCTCACCTCATAGCCCCAAAACTCCCCTTTTAAACCCTTCCCCACAACTCACTCTGGGTACGTTAATTTAAAAAACAATAATCAATCAGAGTGGGGGTTTTGTGGGCGGTTTTCAAGGGTATTTTTTAAAAGTGGAGAGTGTTTCTTGAATGGGAAAAAAGAAAAGGTCTATTTTCCGTGCCATCCGACGAAAGCTGGCTCAAAAATATAGATCCCGATGGACGAAACGTTTTCAGAGACTTATGTGTCATAATTTCAGTGAAAAAGTATGTTTTTGGGGGCTGGGTTTAAAATTAAAGGGGGCTGTGTTTGATTTTATTTCTTTTAGAGTAGGGAGTTGAGGGGTTTGGGCATCAGGGGAATGGCGAAACCCCCAAATAAAAATTTTGGGTTTTGGGGGGGTACAAGAGTTGGGCACGAGAGTTAAGCGGAGAGAGGTTTAAAATGGGGCAGAGGTGGGGGGAAGAGAGAGAAGGAGAGAGAGGAAAGGAGGGAAAGGGGAAAAAAAGGAAAGGGAAAGGAAAGAGAGAAATGGGGGGAAAAAAAAGATAGAGGGAATTTAATTTGGGAAAAATGAAATAAAAAAAAATGGGGTGGGAAAAGAAAAATGTGAGAAAGGGGGAAAGAGGGGGCGAAAAGGGAAAAAGAGAAAGAAGGAGAAAAAAAGAAAAGAAAGGGAAAAAGAAAAGATTATGGTAAGGGAAGGATAAAAGGGAAATTGACAGAAGTACTGAAAAAAGGGAGGGTTTCAGTTTGGGTTTAGAAAAAAAATGAAAATACAAGGATAAAGAACCTATGGCGGTAGACTTTTTTTTTTTGTTTTCTTCATGTATGCAATAAAAAGAGAGAGAGAAAGAGAGAGAGAAAAGATATGTGTGTGAAGAGAAAGCTGTTTTTTCAAATTTTGTTTGGGTGTAAGCAAATGAGAAAGAATGACCTGTTCTCTTTTTCCCCTCTCCTTTTCTCTCTCTCTCTCTCTCTCTCTCTCCTCTCTTTTTTCTCTCTTCCCCTTCTCCCCGCAACACATTTAAGGGGGCCTTTTCCCCCTCCCCTTTTCCTCGGGCTGGTTTTGGGTTTGGGTTTGACTCCTCAAGGGGAAAAATTTAAATTTTCCTGTCCCTTATTCCCCTTTTCTCCTCCCCTTCCTTAAAAAATGAACTGCCGTTTTGCTTTCCCAAAGCTAAAGAAAAATGCCCAAAAAAAACACATCCATCAAGGGAAACTCTTGTAAATTTTTCAGCTCTTATTTTAAAACCAATTTTTCTTGTTTTTTTTTTTTTTTTTTTTACTCCCAAACTTTTTTTCCGATGGTAAATACAAAGAGAGATTATTTTTTTTCCGTTAACGTTCCCAGGCGAGCAAAAAAAATGCTTGCTTTGCAAAAGGAAAAAGGTTATGAGTACCCAAAAAAAAAGCAATTAGGTACCTTTTTTTTTCTACATTTTCCTCTACCTTTTTCTTTCTCCGTAACTACGGCCCAATTTTTATAAGGATGAAATTAATATCTTCATATATTAAAGTTAAAAACCTTAAACCCGAGTCCAAAAAGTAAAGGAAAATTTTGCCCTGACGTACATAAAAAGGTTACATTAAACTCAGATCCTCAACCCGTCTTGAGTCCCACAAAAATAATTTCCCAAATTTTCCCTCCCGACTTGATGGGGATGTGGTTTAATGATGGTTCATTGACTCAAATTGGGTAGATGCAATTTAGATTCTATTGACTTTAACCCCAAGCGTTTGAAAGCGTGAGCCCGAAATCTGGAGTGCCTACGATAGGGGGGTATAAAGTGAAATTCTTATGTTTATCCCGTGGGTTTTGGGTTAACAAAAGCGTTTATCTCCAATCTACAGGGTGTTCACACCTGTTTTTAATGAGTGAAGGGAAAACCCTGCATTTAACTATAAGGGCGAAAATAAAGATACAAAAAAACCCGAACACAAGTCATGATTAACATTATCTTTCCCCCAAATTTAAAACATCTTTGAATCAAATCTACAGAGGGGACACAAAGGGGCGCCATAGGTTTCCCCCCATTGGGAATTTTTTACTCATAAAGAAAATTCAACAGCCATTTTCGGGAAAAAAATTTTTAAGAAAAAATTTTAAAACAAATCTTTAAATCCCTCCAAGCTGGTAATTCATACATGCATTTGAGTAGTCTGAGGGGCACTTCCTTGGGCAAATGATTTAAAAAAAAAAAAAAAATGTGAGTTTGAAAGTCCCTTTTTTCTTATATTTTTCGTTGTACATAAATTTGTACTTCTTCTTTGAAACAACAGTCCCCATAAACACAGGGAAAAAGTAATGGGTTTAAAAACCTATGACTGCAAAAATCATACCCCCCTGTTTGGTTTCGAATTATAAATAGTGGGTTAAGTCGGGTTTACACTCACGGGGTCAACAGGACCCTCCATCATTTCCAAGTAATTCTGTGTATGTCATTTTCCCAAAAACAACTTGAACATTTTTAAGGGAAATAAGGACCCCTTTCCTTCAAGATTTCCTTTTTGTTTTTAAAAACAGATCTGTCCCCTATCAATTCTATAAAACCCCAAAAATCTTTTTCATATGGGAGCTACAAATTTTTCTTTAATTCCGTACATAACTTTTATAATTTAAAAATAAAAGAAATTAAAATTTTTTTTTGCTTTGGGAAAGAGAAAAAAAATTTTAGTTATAAAAAGATGGGTTTTAATCGCCCGGGGATCCCAACAAAACAGGCAATCAGTCGGGCCTCCCAAATTTACCCAGTGAGTGCGTAAAATTTCTCATTAGAAATTTAAACAACCCTTTCCCCTCTGAACGCAAAATTGGTACAAGGGAAAAGTGATGGCTGTTTTCCCAAACCCGAAACAAAAACCTAAACTTATGTGATCAAACTATCAGGGCTGTCATTGAGGAAAGCCCTAGGAAAAAAAAGGGTATTGAGAATAAAACCTACATTTATTATTATCAGATGGACGTGTTTTAAATGAAAAGAAAAATGGAAACGAAAAAATTTTTTTAAGAAACATAATAATTTTCAATTTTTCTATGAAGGGCGATCTGATCACCTTTCCTTGGGTGAAACTAATTTTACGATAAGTGAAAAAAAAATTATTGGGGTTTAAAGGAGTGGGGTTTGATTTAAAAGCTCAAGATCTGGAAAAATGTTTTGGGAAAATTAAAAATTTTTTTGCTGAAAAATCGCACCAAAAAATTTAAAATTTTAAAAGCGGGAAAATTTATGGGATCAAATTTTTAAAAGTGCTGCAAATAGAAAAATTGTTTTTCATTTGGTTTAAACTGTGCATCCCTGTCCCCATTGATACAAAAAGTCAGCCAAAAATGGCCCAAGTGCAAACCCCTTTCAGGAATGGTAATCACCCAAGGGAAGTCGGTTTTGACCATCTGGTTCTAAAATTTTAAATTTTGAAACCTAAAGGGTTTTTTTCATACCATTGCCAATTTGCCATAAAGTATCAAGTGGTGAATTTTTGAATATTCAAAAAATGGGGTTTATATTTCTCTAACTTCAATTGGGAAATACCAAAGGGAAAAAATTTTTGTTTTTTATAGCTATGATGGGCATAAGTACAGCATGTTTTAACAAAGAGTACAAAAAGTATTTTAAGTTAGGTAACTTGTGGACAATTTTCTAACTATCAAAAAAACGTATTCAAGAGATCAAAACTTTTCACAAAAAATTTTGGGGAATTCACCCAATTCTGTCATAAATTTTTTTATACTTTTTAAAATGTACAAGCATTTAGGTCATTCCCAACCCCGACCAAAATTTTTTAAAGGGGGTGTCCCCTTGGCACATAGTCCAAAGTGCACTTAGGGCCCCGTCCCGTTCTCGGTCCCCTTGTTATCTGTCCGCGCCTTTACAAACTTTCCCGGGGGCCGGGTTTTCTATGTGTGTTCGCCCATTGTCCCTAAACGGGCGAACACAAAACTTGCCTTTTAAACAAACCCAATTGATTTTAAAGAGTTCTTTTTTTTTTAATTAAGGAAAAGAAAATGTGGTTTTCTTTGGCAGGCAAGTCTGCGGGGGTCCAAAATCTTTTTGGATGTGTTTTTGGGCGAGTGGTTTTGGGGATTAGCATTGTTGGGATTTTTCTCTGTGTATTTGTGTAATTTCTTCATATTGTTTTTCTAATTTTTTCCCTTTTTCAAACAGAATTTTCCCAGATTTAAGTTTAGATTTTCCCAACATGTTGTAATTTATAGACGTAGATCTAAGTGCTTTTTACTGATTAAAGAAATGATTTTAGTGATGATTTAAAAACAGTTTGATGTACATATTTTTGGACAAAAAAGTTCAATTTAAAGTTCCCTTTTTCTTATTTTCCAATTCATAAGAAATGCTAATCAGCACCATCCCCTTCACAAAAAATAATAAAAAATTTTTAAAATTGGGAAATTTAAAACCCTTTTTTAAAATTTTTTTCTTTATTATCAGACTTCCCCAGAAATTTTTTCATCCATGTACGCTTTCATTTTTTTTCTCTATTTTTTGTTTTTGTTTTATTTTTTTTTTTTCGTTTTTTTTTTTTTTTTTTATTTCTTCTGTTTCTTCTTTTTTGATCATCTCTTTTATTTCGTCCTTAATTTTTCTTCTTGATTTTTGTTTCCATTGCCTCACCCCTGTTCTGCATTTTTCCTTTTTTCTCCCACTTTGATGTCGCCCCCATGGGTTTGAAGAGAGACCCCCCCGGTTGTAACGATTTTCCCCCGTAAAACAGGCCCCTTTTACATTGAGTTAAGGGGCCCCTAAAAAAAGGGGGGCCCCATCCTGGAAAAACTTTACAGTCTACTCGGAAGTTTTTGCTAATAAAAATTTTTTTTATATTATTTTTTAAAAACCCGGGGAAAAATTAAAAGGGCTAGGCTGAGATTTTTTTTATTTTTTTTGTCCTTGATATTATTTTGTAAAAATTTTTCAACAAAAAAATGAATTTTACCCAATTGTTTAAAACATTTGGGAAAAATTTTGGGCATTTTTTTTAAATTTTTTCCAAAAAAAAACCCCCCTTTTAAATTTTTCGGGTTTTAAACTCTTTAAAAAACCGGGTGTCCGGGGAAATCTTTTTCCCCAAAAAAAAATTTAGGGCCCCCTTACCTTTAGTTTTTTAAAATCTTTACGGGTGGGGCAAAATTTTTGGAAAACCCCCCAAATAATTTCGAATAGCTTTTTTGGGGAAAATTTTTAAAAAATTTTTTTTGGGTTTTAAAACCGGGGGTAATAAGACCTTTCTTTAAGTGGGGTCGATTTTTGTTACCCCCCCCATGTGGGGGGCCGGGGGGGGCCAATTTCCCTTTTTTTAAAAAAAAAACCCCCCCCCTTTTGGGGGTACTTTTTTGGGGGTAGGGTTTTAAAAATAAGAAATACTTTGGTTTTCAAATTTTTTTTTTAAAAAATTTTTACCTTTTTGCAAATGGGGGCCCAAAAATTTTTGTATGCAGAAAAAAGTCAAAAAAACCCCCCTGAAATATCTTTTAAAAAACCCCCTTTTTTTATTTAAATTTTTAAAAAATTTTTGGGGGAATTTTAAACCCCCTTTTCCAAAAAAGAAAACCCCCAAATTTGGGGGTTTTTGGGATTTAAAAAAATAAGTTGACCTCCCGGGGCCCCGACAGGGGGGCCGTAAAAAAAAAAAAAAATCCAATTCTAATAAAGGTCAAAATTACCTATGATTACCGTACAAAATTTTTTAAATTTACTGGGGGAAAAAAAAGGGGTTTTTCCCCTTTTTGAAAGTTTTTTCGGGGGTTTTTTCCCGGACTTTACTGCATACAAAAAATTTGGGGGCGCCTTTTGGGGAAAAAAATCATATTAAAAAAAAAAATTTTTCACCAATGAAAATTTTTTATTTGAAGCCCTTTTCCCCCAAAAAAGTATCCCCCAAAGGTTTTGGGGGGTTTTGTTTTTAAAAAAAAAAAAGCGGGCCCCCCCTTTTGGCCCCCCAATTTTGGGGGGGGGGTAACAAAAACGCCCCCACTTTTAAAAAAAGGTTTAAAATTTCCCCGGTTTACCTAAAAAAATTTTTTAATTTTACCGAAGAAGCCATTCAAAAGTTTTTTTCGGGGGTTTTCCAGACTTTTGGCCCCCCCCCCGGGGGAGGTTTATTTCTCCTTATTTTTTTTTTTTGACTTTCTCCCCCATTAACTCCTCATTCAATCTGTACTAGTTTTCTAAAATCCCCATATTGAAAAAAGGTTTTTAAAAATTTTTAAGGGGCCCTTTTTTTTGGGGGGGAAAAAATTTTGACGGGGGCATGAAAAAAAGCCTATACCTCGTGTCGAGTGGTAAAAAAATTTTTGTAAAGTTCCAAAAGGGCCCCCTTTTTTGTGTTTTGCGCGGCGCGGGGGTCAACAGGGCACTTGATGGGTGTTTGGGGGTTTCTGCTCATGACGTGTTTTTTTAATTTTGAGAGGTGATAATTTTGGGGCCTTTTTTAAAATCCCCCCACTTGTCACCCCCCCTTTTGGGGGGAAAATTTGGGGGTTTTTTTGATCCCAAAAAAACATTGTGGGAATTGTTTTTTCCCCCTTCCCCCGGGGGTTTTTAAAAAAGTTTGTTTTAATTTTTAATTTTAAAAAATTAAGTACAATTTTTTAATAATTTAATGTATTGGGGAAAAAAAAAATTTTTTTTTTTGTATCCCCCGAGACCTACAAAAACTCGAAAGATATTTCCCCCCCTTAAACAATCTAAGATTAAAAGAAATCCCCCTTTTTAAAAAATAAAAAAAAAAAGGGGGAAAAAAAGCTAGGGGAAAAAAAAGCATAGCTAAAAAAAAATACCCCAAAAGGGGGAAAATTTCTTTAAAAAACCCCTTAAAAAAAAAAAGACGCATAGGGAAAAAAAAACAAAAAAAAAAAAGAAATTTTAAAAAAAAAAAAATTGCTCACCAAAGGGGGAAAAAAAAAGCCTCAGAGAGAAAATCCCGGGGGGAAAGGGATTCAACCCTAAAAGGGGGAAGTGGGGGGAAAACCCCAATCATAATGAAGAAAAAAATTTCCCCCCCCCCCAAAAACCTCGTCGACGAATTTAAATTTTTCATAACCCCAAAAAAATATTGACTAAATTTACTAAATGAAAACATCGTGTGGGGGGTGTTTTGAGGAATAAAATTTTAAAAAAACAAACGGGAAAAGCACAGTTCTGAGGGAATTTAAAAAAATGGAGTTTTTAGGTAAAAAAAATTTTTGAAAAAAAATTTTTTAGGGGGGGAAAATTTAAAACGGAAAAAAAAATGTTAAAAAAATAGAGAAAAAATTAAAAAAATTTTTTGGGGACAACATCACAGAAAAAAAAAGGGCGGGGAAGCCCCGTTTTCCCAAAATTTTTCTAAAATTTTTTTGGGCTATCTTTTAGAACATATTACATCAGAAAAAAAAAATTTAGAAAAAAAAATTACTCTTTTTAAAAAAAAAAAGTCCCAAAAAAATTTGTTTAAAAAATTTTTAAAAAAACTGAGGGGTTTTTTTAAAGTATCTAATAAAAAAAGTTTGTAAAAAAAAAAAAAAAACGAAAAAAACCCCTGTAACATTTTTAATTGCCAAAGGTCGGTTTTCATGTCACTAGCTTAGTTTTTTTCCCTTTTTAGCAAAAAATTTTTTAAAATTTAAAAAAATTTGACAGCAAAAAAAAAAAACCTTTTCCCTTAAACCCGGGCCCCCGGGTTTTTTGCAGAAAGTGGATAAAATTTAAAAGGGGATGTAGTGACAAATTTTCCCCCCCGTCTCCCCCCCCGTTTGGGGCCCGTCCCGGGGTGAAAAATTTTGGGGCATTTCTTTTTTTTTCTTTTTTCTTTTGGGGAAAAATTTTTCGCCCCCCAAAATTATAAAAATTTCCCCCAAAAGGGGAACTTTTTCCGGGGGGGATGAAAAAAAAACGGGGAAACTTTTAAAAAAGGGGGGGCCCGGGGTTTTTTTTTGAGTTTTAAAATTGGGGAGGGGTGGGGGGGGTTTTTTGGGTTTTTAAGGGGGGGGAAAAGGGGTTGGGGGGTTTTTACGAGATGTTACCCCCCCGGGAGTAAAGGGAAAAAATTTGGGAAAGAGACCAACCTTTTAAACTTTTTTTGAATGTCATTCGGGGTGACTGTTACTTTTTTTCTTTTGTCTTTTTTCTTTCCCCCAAAGGGGAAAACACCCCAAATAGAAAAAACCCCAAAAATTTTTTTTTCAAACGCCCAAAAAAGGGTTAAAACCCAAAAAACGTTTAATACCCAAATTTTTTAAAAATTTGGGAAAAATTAAAAGATAAATTTTTTTTACCAAAGTATGTCCCCCTTGGGGCCCCTTAAAACAAAAAAGTTTAAAGCACATGGCCACAAATTTTCCCAATTTTTATAAAAAAAAGGGGAAAAAAAGGTAACATTACGAAAAAATTTCCCTTTCAAAGGATTTTACTTCCCCCTAAAATTTAAAATTTTCAAAAAAGAAAAAATCCCAAAATGCAATGAAAACAGTTCTTTTTCAAGGGAAAACAACCCCCCCAAAAAGGGGGAAAAAAATTTTTTAAAAATCTTCCCCCGGGAAAAATTTATGGGGGTAGTTTTGGAAACCAAAAAATGTTTTTTGGGGGAAAAGTGAGGAAAAACCCAATTTTTTAAAAATTAAAAACTTGGAGAACATATTTCCCCGCGCAAAACAAACTGCCCCAAACTGCAAATTTTGCCTTTTCAGTTAAAAAAAGGGACTAGGGGGGTTTTTAAAATTCCTTTTTTACTTGGGTTTGGGGATTAATTTCCCTTTCCCCAAGTTTTTCAAGTTTTAAGGTTAGTCGTAGGGTGATTTTCCCCAAAAATTTGGGGAAGCAAAAAAACCCCTTTTTGCGCTTTTTTAAATGCAATGGAAAAATTTTGGGAAATACGACATTTTTTTTTTGGCAGGGGGCCGAAAAAGGAAAAAAAAAAATTTTGCCTTTTGGGGTTTTAAAAAAGTCTCATTTTTGGGGAATTGAACGTTTTTAATTTTTTAAACACTACAAATAAAAGCTACAATTTAAAAAAAAATTTTGGGGGGGGGGTTTTTTTTGGGGAAATTCAAAAGGGGTTTTTTAAAAAAAAGGGAAAAAAACAGGGGGAAACTGAGATTGATGCTAGAGGTAATAATTATGATGTTTTTACAAGTAAGAAATGAAAATGTTTAAAAATTTTCTAAAAGGGGGTATAAAAATAAGGGGATGATGAAAGTGGAGAGAAAAAAAAAAAAGACTTTTAAAAACCCGCAATAGAAAATTTAAAAATTTTTTTTTTTAAGAGTCCCCCCAATTTAAAAAAAAAAAAAATTGTTTATACTCCCCAAAGGGAAATCCAAAAATTTCCCCTTTTACTCCACATGCAAACAGGTCTTATGTAAATTTTTTTAAAAGGAAAAAGGTTTTTCACAAATTTACAACAAAAGTAAAAATTTACTCCCTTTTTCCCTTTTTTTCCTAGTCAACGATAAATGAAGAGTCCCCTTGATAGAAGAAGCAAAGGGACACGCAAAAAATTTGGAAACGTTTTTTCGATGTTAGGGAAAAATGAAAAAATTAGCAAGATCCCTTTAAGCCTATTTATGAGACCCCCCCGGGAAAAACAAACCCTTGTCCCCAATGGGGGTTGGGGGCAAATGCGGGGGAAATTTTTTTTTTTAAAAAGACTCGAAGGGGGTTTTATTACAGTCATTGCCCCCAAACATTTTTTAGATAAAACTGTGATTGGGGGTTTTAAATTTTGGGGTTTTAAACTTTTTTGGTGTTGCTCTTCCCCCTTTTTTTTTTTCATTTTTTTATTTTTTAAAAGGGGGAAAATTTTTTTAAAAAAAACAAAAAAAAAAAAAAAAAAAAAATTTTAAAAAAAAACAAAAAAAAAAAAAAAAAAAAAAAAAGGAAAAAAAGTTAAAAAGAAAAAAAACAAAAAAAAAAAACCCAAAAAAACCAATTTTTTAAAAAAAAAAATTTCCCCCCATAAAGAAAAACCCCGGAAAAGAATTTGGGTTTCCCCTTTTTTTAAAAAAAGGGGAAAAAGGGGAAAAAGTTTTTTTTTTTTATAAAAATTTGCAACCCCGGGGAAAAAAAATTTTATTGTTTGGACCCCCTTTTTTTTCCCCAATGGGGTCCCTTTTGGGGTTTTTTTAGAAAAAAACTTAAAAGTTCCCTTTTTTTTTTAAAGGAAAAAAATTTTTTGGGGAAAAAAAATTTTTTTAAACTTTTTTTTAAAAAATTTATAGAAAAAACCCTTTTTTTTGTTAAAAGGGGTTTTGGTTTAAAAAAAAAAAATTAAATTTTAAATTTCAAACCAAAAAATTAAAAAAAGATAAAAAAAAAAAATTTAAATTTGTTTCCTTTTACTTTCCCCTTTTTTACAAATAGAAGGACCCTTTCCAGTATTCCACACGTGGGGACCCTTTAACAAGTACCCCCGTACTCGCCATCAAGACATTTCACCGAAACGGGGGATTGGCTTGACAAATCACGACTTTTGAAATTCCCTGCAAATATGAGACCTCTTATTACTTAATTGACTTAAATTTCGCAACCCCCAAAAAAAACCTTAAACATTAGGGGGTTTCTTTTATATTATGAAAATTTTTTAAAAATTTTTAAATTTTTTACATCACAAATTTTTATAATACAGCTGCCCCCTTTTTAGGGGGGCTTTTTTATTTTAAAAAAAAATTACAAATAAAAAAAACAACAAAAAAACAAAACCCTTTTTAAATAAATTAATTTTTTTAACCCAAAACCCCCCCTCCTATTCTTAGATAACCTTTTTTCAAATTAAATTTTACTTCCAAAAATGTTTCCTTGGTTTTTTTAAATTTTCGAATTTTACCTGAATCCGAGGGGTTTTAACCCACTTTTTGGGTTTAGAAAAACCCAAGACGTTTTTTTTATTTTTTCAAATATCAGCCTTTTTAAAATAATTTTATCGAGCAATTTAAAAAATGGGGGTTTTATTATTTATGAACTTTATTAATAAAAAATAAAAAAAAACTTGTCTGGAATTTAACATGCCCCCTTGTCCCCTTAACAAAATTATTATTTTTTTACCCAAAACTAAAAGGGGGGAAATATAGGGTTAAGTTCCAGGGATTAAAATTTTCCTTTAAACAGGCAAAATCTTAAGTAAACAAAAACTATAAAAAGTGCATTAATTTGGGCAAAGACAGATTCAGTAAATTTTTTTTCTTTTTACTGTAAACACAATTTTTGAAATTTGTTTATAAAAGTCCCTCAAAAAAAAGACTTTTTTGCTTTTTGGGCCCTTTTTTCAAATTTCCCTCAGGAAGAATTTGTTGATGGAACAAAAAAAAACAAACGGCAAAATTTAAAACCAAACAATCAAATTAATGGAATTCAAAAAGGGCCCGGTTCCCCCCTAAGAATTTAAAAACTCAAAGAAACAGGGGTTTTTGCCCACAATCATCAGTGAAAGTAAATTCTTTTAGGGTTTTAAAAACTTCAAAAATTAGAGGGGGCAAGATTCATAAAATGACAAGTTCACTCAAAATGGGGTTCCCTCCAATTCTTAGGGGGTTTTAAAAAAGGGCAAAAAGACCAAAATATAAAAAAAAATCCTTTAATATTTTAAAAAGTTGGAAAAAAAAAAACCCTTCAAGGGGTTTTTCGGTACCGATTTGTATGAACACTTTCCCAAATCCCATCAATGTTTAAAAGGGGTTTTTTTTAAAAAAAATTTAATTCTGGCCAAAAAACCCTTTAGGGACGCTATAATTTTATTTTCATCTCATCATCCGTTTTAAAGAAGGTTTTTTGGGCCGTTTTTTGATAACCCTTTTCCAAATCCAAACAAAATTTAACGGGGTTTTTACCTAAAATTCTGGGCCCAAAAGGCCTTAGGACCGAATTTTAATAGGGCTTAGGGTACAATTTTTAATCAAAGGGTTAATTTTTTTTGGGGACCTTGGGTACCAATTTTAAAACTTTTTTTTTTTTAATACCCCCAAAGTTTTAAGGGTTTCCCCACGGGTCTGAATTTACAACGTTTCTACCTAATATATTTACTTAAATAGCTATAAACATTTAAATTTTTAAAGCCAAATGTCCCTTTTTTTTATAACCGTATTTTTCCCCCGACTTGGGAAAAAACGTTTCTTTTCTTTAATTTGTTTTTTAATTTTTCTCCAATAATCTATGGGGGAAACCGAATGAGTTATTTGGTCTTATAAAAACCAAAAAAAAAAACTAAATCAACAAAAGACTAAAGGAATTTTTAGCTTGCTTTGGGAATGAGAAGAAACCGAACTAAAAAAAAAAAATCAACCCCGAGAACAAACTTTTAAAGAAGGAAAAAAACTCGAATGGGTTAACATTCACCATCCTTTTAAGCAGATCTATCAACTGAAAAAAAAAAATTCAACTTAAGAGAAACGGGGGAAAAAATTCATTTAAAACCAACCCAATAAATTTTGTATGCGGATTTGGCCCCCGGGAGGGGGGAAATTGTAATTCTAATCAAAAATAGAGGCCATGGTGTTAGGGGTTTTGACTTCTCGAATAAATTTTCGTTTTTTTTTTTTTTTTTTTTTTTTTTTTTTTTAAAATTTTTTTTAGGTAAACAAAAAAAAATACAGTAAAAAAAAGAAAAAATAAAGAAAAACAAAAAGTTTAAAAAATTTTAAAAAAGAAAAAAAAAAGAAAGCCCACTAAAGGGGGGGTTATTGCCTTGGCAACCTTCCACCCAACCCCCTTTTTTTTATGGGTTTTTAAAATATTTTCAGAAATTGTTTAAAAATCATTATTAATAAAGTAAAATGTTCTTTTATTCTTTATTGAAAAATTTTTTGATATTTTATTTACAAGAGTAGGGAAAAAGCAATTGAAGTAAATTTGGGGAACATAAAAATTACCCCAAATTTTTTAATTTTAATGAAACCCTCATTATTTTTTAGGTTATTAAAAAAAAATTAAATAAAAAGATCCCTTTTCTTCCCCAATTTTAATTTCAAACCCCTGCCATCATACTTTGACAGTCCCAATAATAAACATGTTTTTTTTTTTCCCCCTTTTTGTATTTGGGTTCCCCACTTTCCCTCTGGATCCCGGAACCTTTTCAATACTTTTTTAAACCATTTTGTGGTTCAAAGTGTTTTTCCTTCCACCGTTGGGCTTTTTTAAAATTCAAAAATCTGACCTTTAAACTCAATCATAACATGTAGTTTTGTTTTTTTCGAACCCCCCAAAATAAAAATTAATTTTAAAAAGGGGAAAAAAAAAGGGGTTTTCCTATTAACGTAACAACTATTGACAATGTTCTAAAATTTCCCCCAAAAAAAAAAACCTTTTTTGGGTGCAAAAAAGGCATTTTTTGTTGACTAAAATTGGTTCAGAAACAAATTTTTACGTTCCTTTTAATCGGAAATTTTTTTTTTCCATCTTATCAACATTAACATCAAAACGTAATTTTACCCACAGAGCAATTTTACAAAAATATCTATTTTTTTTTCCCCCTTTAAAAATATTTTTTTTAAAGCAGGGTCGCATGAAAAAAACTTGCTCCACATTACTTAGGCCGGGGCGAATTTAAAAAGGGGGAAAAAAAAAAAATTTAATTTCGAAACCCGGGGCCCCAAAATTTGATTATGATAGTTTTCCCCCTTAAAAAAATTTATAAAAAAATTTTAAAATCTTCATCCCCCCTCGCTTAAAATTTGAGTGTTTTTTTTTGCAATTAGGGGGAAATAACATTTTTTTTTTTTATTTGCTTATTACTTGAAAACTGCACCCACAAAAAACTTTTTTAAAAATTTTCTTATTTAAAAAAACAATTTTTTTTTATAACTTAATTTGTATTGATCACTATTTTAAGAAAAGGGGGAAAATTTTAAAATAGAGGAAAAAAGGTTATCGACCCATTACGTACCTATTTCTTAAAAAAAAAGGTTTTTTGTTTTAAAATTTCCCTTTCCTTTTGTTGGGCCCACTTTTTTTAATAGAATAAACGCTTTTTTATACCTCGAGAGGCTATTAAATCCCATTATTCCCTAACCCAAGAAATTTTTATTTTGTTTTAAAAAGGCCAAAGGGAGGATAACTTTCATGTCCTTGCTGGGGTTTTTTTTGAAAACACGAAAGGGAAACTTTGGTTTTTTTAAAGGGCCTTTCCCCCGAATACCAAACGCTTTTTTTTTTAAATTTTTTTTCCAGGGTTGCTTTCCATTTTTCAACACCAAATTCTTCATGCCATTCCTAAACGGGGTAATGCTGTAGAATTGTGATAAATATCATTTCGAATTCAACCGAATTTCCTCAGTAATAAAACTACTTTAGGGCCAGATTATAAAAAAAAATTAAAGTTAACAAAGTCACACACCCCAAATCGAAGTTTTCACCTCACAGCGCACTATAGGCCACTTTAGGACAGTTTTTGCTTATGTTACTTTTATCCGCACCTCTTTAGCCCCAACAAGACGAGCCAATAATGTCATTCAGCAACTTTTCCAATCAAATTATTATCCAATTAAAAATACAAAAAAAAAAATCCATTAAAAATTTTCAAAGGAATACTATACTTTGACATTCTTCAAGCGTGGGGGTTCAATCTCGTTTGGCCTAAAAAAGATCAACAAATATCGTTTCGCAAAAATATTTGCAATTTTTGCACTCATCGGGTTTTAGACCCCACGAATTGTTTTGTTGCCCCAAAAATTGCTCCGCCCATTGCTAATTACATTCAAATAATTTGGTCCCTTTTTCATTTTTTCCCAAAAGATGGAGGGGAAAAACGACTTTCGTTGCATAAAAGAAAGCCTTCAAAAAAGTGACAACTTCCAACAATATTTTTAAACATTAAAATAATTAAAACCCGTATCCCCGGGAAAGATGGCCACTCGGGGGGCTCCGTCCCAAAATCAAATTTTACGGGGGGTTTTGGGGAACCAAAAACCATGGAGCCCAGGGGGCATTTTCGGGGCTACATCCGTGTCCTGTTACTTATTTTTTTATGTTGTTTTACAACAAAGAGGAAAGTAAACTATTAGTGACGGGCAGTCATTAACTGTTAGGGGTGTGAAGGCATGAAAGGGCTTCATTCAAACAACCAAAAAATCTCGAATATCCGTCCTATGAAACAAGTTTTCCCCAAACCCAAACAAAACTTTTAATAACATATTTTGGGCGGGGAACCGAGACGGGGCAATCCAGTTCTTGTTCACGATTATAAACGAAACAATACCAACCCTAGCAAGTAAGATATTTGCATTTTCAAAAGGGGTTTAAGAATCAAAAGAAAAAGCCCAATGTCGCATATAGAAATATGTGCTCAAAACGATGAACTTTTCCATTAATTTGGGATAATTCCGTCACCCCCCCCGTGCACCAAGCTGGAACAACAAAAACTAGTGGAGGTTATAACTTTAAACCCAAAAAATTAAAGTGGTAATTACCACATCCTTTCAAAAATAATAATTCCCCAATTTGGTTCTTTTTTGCATGCCAGACTTTTTTGTCATCAAAACAATATTTTCACGTGTAATTCAAAATCAGTTGTTTCGAAACGATTAAACCTAATATGTATTTTTTTTTTATTTAGTTTAAAAAAATTTTGTTCCCAAACTTTTTGTATGGTCTACGTTTTCAAAGAAAAAAACGAAAAAGCAAAAATCGTTTTAGCCCCTACATTGCATAACTAAAGCACTCGAAACTTTTAAACTCGGGGGAGACTGAAATGTTAAAATTTTTTATAAAATTTTAAGGGTTAATTTTACTCATAAAAACAAACTTTTGAGCCCGGGGGTTTTGAATTCAAAAATTTTTTTTTTCGCTGGGGCCAATGTCGTATGGGTTAAATTTTTTTTAGGTTTTTATACGGGGGGGCTGAAAATTTTTTCAGTCTTAAAAAAAAATAACAAAGAAATGATGACCATGGGTGTTGATATGTTTTTTTTTTTTTGCCAAATAATAAAATTGTAGAAAATTTTTAATTCGGAAAACCCTTTAAATTTCCCCACAAATTTTTATTTTTTTAAATTTTTTAAAAAAAATAAAAAATGACATCAGCGAAGAAAAATTTTCTTTTGGGGGTCATATCATAAAAATATTTTTAAGGGGGTTTATTTAAGGGTAAAAATTTAAAAACGAGTTCGTTTCAAAAAGTCCATTTTTATTTCTGCTTTTTAAGGCACACCACTTTTACAAGTTTAAAAAAATGTGTTATAAAGATCGGTTCAAAAACATGTCAGAAATTTCCAAATTTCAAGTAGGTTATGTAGAGTTGTGAACCCCTTATACGATGGGGAGAACATATTGCTTGACATTTGTTATTTTGTTGTTGTGTGTAAATATACAATATATAATGGGGCTGTAAATGTGCGATGCCGTACGAATCAACAACATTACCCGCTTTGAGGTTTCATCAAGCCATGAGGGGCTGTGGCTGGGGTGATGACAAGATATTGAGATGTGACAATGTATTGTGTATGACAATGAATGATGAAAATTGGTTTGATGAATTATAAAAATTGTTAAGTCAAATGTACGAGTGGAAAAGTGACAAGTTTAAAAAAATTTTTGGGGTTTTTTTTAACTTTTTTACCCAAGGGGCCCTTTGGGGTTTTTTTGGTTTTTTTTCGGGGGCCCAAAAACCCCATGTGGTGTTTCAAAATTTTAAAAGGGGGAGGGGAAAAAAAATATGGTTTTTTTAGGTATTTTAGTTTAAACAAATGGGGCGTTTTTTGTAAAAACATGCAAATATGCAAAACAAAAAATTTTTTGGCCCCAGGATCAACATTGAACGCGATTTTACCCCCGGCCCCTGTAAATTTTAAAAAATTGGGGGGGTAACAACGTTTAAAAAACGATATGATTTTTTTTTTTTTTTTTTTTTTTTAAAAAGAGTGAATACTTTTAACCTATTTGAGGGCCTTAAAAAATCCTTTATGATTTTTGTTTATAGTTGACAATAATTATTTTCGACGAGCAATAACTTTAAAAAAATTTTCTCCAAAATTTAAGAAAAAAAATTTAAAAAAAATAAATAAATCTCTTTGTTGAACCCCGCCTCAGTACTTGACGAAAGGGGTGCAGTTTTAAACCCCTGGGGTCGATGGTTCAACCCCCAAAATTAAGCAAACATTTAAAAAAGTATTTGGTACCTAATAATCAGATAATGTTTTATTATGAAAGTTTTTACTCGTATAATTTTTTTAAAATTTAAAGTTTCTTCGTTTAATCGAATAATTTTTTTTCGTTATTCATTTTCTATACATAATTTAAAAATTTCTCTTTGTTAATTTCTCAAAAATCCATTGAATGCTAACGTCAGCTTATCAAAATACCAGTCCTCGAATTTCCTTTCCCTTTTTTTCTTGACAAAGTTGGGTTTTCCTGAGGGGCAAACAACCCTCCCCAAGTTTTCAAATGAGGCGTCACATAAATTACCATTAAAAGCTGCCTTACCACCTGACAACCCCCTTTTCTTAACCCTTTGCGGATTTTCAAGGGTGTACCGGGGGGAATTTTCTATTATATGAACTCTTAAACCCATGGGGGCATAAGATTTTTGAAGAAATAACAGGTACAATGTATAATGTTTTTTTTATTTAAAAATCAAAATTCATACATTTCGGTTTTTCTATATTCCTTAAAACAAAATGATTTCATCAGAATAATTTTTATGTTTAACAACAAATTTTTTCCCAAATCACTGTCGTTTTGACACCATTTTTTTTTTTTTCGTAATGGGAAAAGGGGTTTAAAAATTCATTTCATTTTTTCCAGAAAAATTGTGCGGGGAAAAATCGCAATTACATTTGTGGATGGATAATAGGGAATTATGTCTATAAAATTTGGGGGAAATCTCCAACCCAATTTTTTTTTTTGTTTTCCCGAAAAATCACCCTTTTTCTGTCCTCTTTTCCCCTTTCCCCCCAACTAAAAACGCTTTTAAACTTTTTTAACACCCTCCTTCTCTCTCCTCCCCCTTTTTTTTCTCTCTTTCTCTCTCCTCTTTTTTTTGGGGGATTTTTGTTAAGTTTCGTTTTTGTTAGAAATCGACTTTTTTGGTCTTTCTTTTTTGGGGAAGGAGAAAGGGAAAAAGGGGGGGAAGAAAAAATAAAGAAGAAGGGAAAAAGTAAAAAAAAAACACAATAAGAATAAAAAAAAACGAGCTAAAAACCCTTTTTGAAACCAGTTTTCCATGGGTTTTTGTTTCAAATTTTTTTTAAATTTTAAATTTTTTTACCCTTAAAAACTGCCACTTACCTGTCACAAAAAATTAAATGCATTAAAACCCTACTTTCACTTCATTTTAAAAAAATTTCCCCGCTCGTAAAAGCGATAACACCTACGTCGCATTGCTAAGATGTCGAAGAGATGCGTCTCCCAAAAGTCGCCAAATGTTTCTAAAAAGGGAAGGGGGGGTTTGAGTGATTTAAAAAATTGAAATGTCTGACACGCCATGAAATCAAAAAGTGATTCTGTTGTGAATGATCTTTTTCATTAAATTTTTTTTTAGTAATGTAAAAATGTAAACATTTTTATGTTGGGGCGTGTTTTCCATTCGCCCCGGGTGTTATTTTTTTTAGAAGTGTAAACAGTGAACCATGAAGCAATAGTATTTTGGGGGGGCATTTTTCAACCTCAGGTTTAAGTTGTTTGGTTGGGCCAAAAATTTTTCGGGGCCGTACATGTAAAGTGGTAAAAAATAAATTTTGACTTTAATCCCCCTTAGCCACGTCGAGGAGCGGGGAAAGCACCGGTTTTCGTGGATCACCGTTTAACAAGGTCCCGAGGTGTAGAATTGGGGGCTGCCATTTGGCCCAACCCAGGGTGGTGAGTTTGAGTGGATGGCAGGTTCGAGTTCCTGAATGGGGGAACACCCCCGTCTGATATGAAGGGGAGGCAAGCAATTAAACCCCAAATTAACTAAAAACCTCCGTGAACCTTTTTTAAAGAGTTTTAATTTTTTAAACCCGCCTAATTTTTGAATAGGTCCTGTCTCATTAGGTCTGTACCTCGAAAAAAAATTTAATGTAAGAATAACATAGGAAAATTTAGAAATGAAAAAAAAAGGGTTGTCCATATTTTCCCCAAAAAAAAAGTAAAACAACGGGGGAAAGCAAGACATTTGGGGGCCAAAAAAATGCAGCCTTTAGATGAGAGACTTAATTTTTTTTAATTTTTATTTTTGTGTTTTTAAAAATTACTAAGAAACCCGTGTTCTCACTGAAAAAGGGTTTTTTTTATCGGGCCCTCTTTGGAAACTTATAATAGGTAAAAAACCCATAGGTATTTGCCTTTATAGCAAAAAAAATTTTCCCCAAATTTTTTTTAAAAAAAAAAATCTCGGCAAAATTTCATTTCCCCCAACCCCGATTTTGGGTTTCGAGTGATTGGTTTTTTATACAGGATTTCCCTTTTTTATTTTTGGGGGGAATTTTCTTTTTTTTTTTAAAATTTTTAAGGTTTTTGTTTTAAACGGGGAAAAAATGAGGGGTCATTTTTTTAAATAAATTAATCCGAGTTTGTGAATTTATTAAAGGGGGGATAGGGAGAGAGAGGAGAGAGAGTAGGGAGAAAAAAAAAAAGGGGGAAAAAATCTTTTTAAAAAAAAAAAACGCGGGAAAGGAAAAAATTTATTATCAACAAAAAAAATACCAAATTTTTCTTGGGGCTCGAATTTTCCCCCCACCCCCCTTTCCCTTTTTTTCAGTGCCTCCCTCATTTTCCACCTTTCAACCCCCTCTCCTTCTCCCCCCCTTTCTTTTATTCCCCCCCCTTTGCCCCCCCTAACCTCATACACTTACTCTTCCCTACCCTTCCCCCTTCTCCCTATTCCTTCGCCCCCTCCCTACTTGGCCCCCAAAACCTACTTCGCCCCCCTACCCCCTTTCCCCCCCCTCCCCTAATCTTACTCTTCCTTTTCCCTCCAAAGTCACCTACCCTAATTTTACCTCATTCCTTCTCCTCCCTGCCTGCTCCTTATTTTCTTAATTCCTCTTCAACCCCCCTCTTCTTATCACTTACCCCCCCCCCCCTCAAAATCCCCTTCTATAATCCCCCTATCCCTTCGTCTTTTTTTTAAATTTCTTCTTTTTCCCTATCCGCCTTTCCCCCTGCCCTCCCTCCGATGCCCTCCCCTTCTTTCCTTTCCCCCCTTCCCCTATTTCCCCCAACCCCTTTCCCCTTTCCCCTTTTCTTCCCCCCCTTTTCCCCCCCCCCCAATTCCACCCCCAAGAGTAAAAAGAACGAGAAAAAAAAGTCAATTTTTGAAGAGAAAAAAAAAAAAAAAGGGAATACAGAAAAAGAAAAATGACGGGGAAAAACTAAAAATGGAAAGGGGCGAAATTTTAAAATGTAAATAAAAAAAACGGGGGGACGGCGCGGGAAATGGTGGGCAAAATAAAGTCGCAAAAAAAGGTTTCTATTCCTACTTAAACAGTATCAAAAACAGAAAAGGGGAATTTACAGATGTAATGAACATCAAACATACCGGAATGTATCAGTTATTATTTTGCTCTCATCGCAGGTAATAGTTCTGATTGCCATGCCATCAAGAAGCTCTTTTTTTTATCATATGAACAGAAAAGTGAAAAAGTTGTACGGGGTAAATTAAAGAAAAATCGAAATCACGTGTTCGGATTAAGATTTTTTTCCCCGTTTAAAACATACCTATTCTGATTAAAAACTTAAAAAAAGATTATTTTTCCACGAAGTATGTTATAGAAAATAAAAAAAAAGAAAGGGTTGGAAAAAATTGAATAATACTCGTATATTAAAAAATATTACTAACTTTGTTACCCAAAAAAAAAAAAAAATTAGAACAACCCCTTTCCCCTTTTTTTTAAAAAACCAATATTATTGTGTTAAAAGTGACTTCTTCATAAATTTGTAAACTAAATAAGTATATACAGAGGAACCCTGTTTTTAAAACTACTTTTTGATTTTGTGTTTTCAATCTAATAAAAAATAATAATGTTTTTTTGTTAATACAAAGGTAAAGTTTTTTCTCCTGTTGGACGCCGTTTTCGATATTTATTTTCCAAGGGGAAAATCAAAATTAATTAATAAATTTAAAATTTGGGGTTATAACCCAAAAAAAAAATAAAATGTTGAAAAGGGAAAATATCGGGGTAATACACTTCCTGCCTAAAAAACACTTCTTTTTTTTTTTTTTGTCTTCTTTAACCATTTAATAAAAAAAAAACGTAAAACCTTTTCTTTAAAAGAAAAAACTTATGCCCCAAAAATTTTTTTGTTCCAATATTATAAATTTTGGTCTATAATTTTTTGCACTCCCTCTCATCACGTTCCCTTTTTTTTTTTCTTAATTTTCTCCAATTGCTTTTTTTCATTTTTATTATTGCAATTACATCCAATTCCCTTTTTTTTCCTTCTCTTTTTTATCTCCTTCCATTTTTCCCCTAATCTTCTTCACCCATTTTTTTTTAAAATTTTTTTTCTCTTTTATTTTTTTTTTGTTCTCGTTTTGTCTTTTTGACTTTCATCAAAAATTTTTTTTACCATTTTCTTTTTCCCCAACTTAATTTTTTTCTCGCTCCTGTGATTGCTTTTGTAAGTCGTCAAACGCGCCTTTCCTTTTTTTTTTGTTTTTTTTTTTTTTTTCTGTTCCATGCTGCCAAAACTTTTCTTATTTACTAATATCTTTCTTTGATTTGGGGTTTAAAAATAGGGATTTTAACTTCTAAGTAGGTATACACACCCAAAGGAGATAAAAAAAAACCCAACCTTCCCAGAAAAATTTTACACTACCCTTGGTTATGAAAAAAAGCAGATGCCCAATGTTGTGTGGGGCTTATTTATTTCCAAGACCCAAAAATATCTGGGGGGGGTCATCAAAGATTTTACTCATTTTTTTTGGGGTTAATAATCAAGTTTTAAAAAAATTTGTACATAAATTAATTGATATTGAGACTTTTTAAGGGGTTATTTTTAAAATTTTTATTGTTTTTTTTATCCTAAGAATATCGAAGCTTTTTTTTCCAAATTAAAAAAAAGGGGTACGTAAATTATACGTCAAAGTTCTACTAACTCAAAACATTAACCCTTTTCTTTTAAAAACCAATTAAATTTTTTTAATTTTAAAAATTTAAATTTTTATTTGTACATAAGAATTATTCGGGGGAAAAAATTTTTAAAAGTAAAAAAAATATAAATTTTTTTAAACGGTTAGTTTTAAAAAATCCTCCCTTATCCCAACCGCTCTTGGGGGGAATTTTAACTTTTCACAGGCATGTTATCAGCTGAACTGATATGGTTTTGGTTAACAAATCCTAAATGTTTAATTTTTTTCCAATGGGCCCCCTTAATCAAGAGTTTATTTCAACATTTGAGTGAAATAAACCGGGGGACAAGAGAAAAGTTTTTTAAATGTTTTAAAACCCAGCCCCCTAATTTTCAAACTTCCCCCCTAATTTTTACAACCTTCTCCCCCAAATTCCACACCAACCCCCCCAATTTTTTCATTTTTCCCCCCCTTTTTTTAAAACCCATTCCCCTATTTTAAACCTACCCCTCCACCAATTTTTTCCCCCCCCACCCCCATTTTTTCCAACCATCACCCCCCCAAAATTCCTCAACCTACCCCTTCCCCCTGATTTATACCCCTTCCCCCAATTTTCACAAACTATCACCCCTTTCCAAACCCCTCCCCGCCCCCTTAATACCCCCCTCCCCACCGGCTATTCAGACGTACCTTAATATTTTCATTGGGGAAAATTTTTGGTTAATTTGATTGATCTGTCTGTGGTCTTAGCATCGTTTTTCCACAATTTTTTTAAAAAACAAATTACCCTCTGTGTTGTTCTGGTAGTTTATTTTGGGGAAAAGTTTTGATTGCAGCAGAACACATGTGAAACTTTTTTGGAATTCCCTTTAAAAATCCCAAAAGGGGCTAGAAAGTAATACCCTTTTTTTTTACTCCCGAGGGGCGAGGGGAAATATTAAGAAAAAGGAGGGGGAGGGGGCTTAGGAAGGTCCCCCGAGGCTGTGGGGAAGGGGCCGCCCAAAAAAAAAAAAAAAAAAAAAAAAAGGAGGAGGAGGTGGTATACCAAAAGGGGCCAAGACTTATTGTTTTGGGGTCAGAATCCCAAAGGGGGGGAAAATTTTTTTCAGCCCGGGGCTAGATTTTGAATCCGTGCCTGGGGATTCCAGACAACGCCTTGCCCCAAGCACCCAGACAGTTTTAAGGGGCATTTTAAGAAAATAAAAAACCCCCCAATATATTCCATGCAGTTGAAAGCGATTTTAAACCCAATTGACAAAAAGAAAATTGGTTTTGCAAACCCTTTTGAGATCTTTTGGGGTTAAAATATGAATGTCCTATTAATTCTTCTCAAAATGTATGTGTGTGTGTTTAAGCAAACTATTAAGAAAGGGTTCGAATATTTTTTCTTTGTTTTGTCATTTGGACAGGTAGTAAAGATGGAATAGTCCATGGTAACATCAGTTTTAAACTTACCTGCAACAAATAAAATAACTTAATCAGATCATATAACCAGTTCAAAAAAAAAAAAAAATTAATTATTAACCAAAGCAACCAAATTAAATTTAAAAATTTTTGTTTTTTATTTCTATTTTGTATTTAGGAAGTTCATTAAATGTTAAAAAAAAAAAGTCTGATTTATTTAGGTTAGGTTCATTTCAAATTTTGTTTTAAAAAAACAACGCAATAATAAGATGAAAATAATATTTGCTCTAATACGACCTTTTAAGAACTTTTTAATATCGGTAAAAAACAATTCCTTTTCCAATCATAGTTCCCCATCAAATTTTTTTTTTTCAAGAAAACGGGGGTTAAGCAGTTGGGGTCTTTTTTTAACACATTCCCAAAACTTTGTTATTTAGAAAGCAAAAAGGGATTCAAATCAAGTAAAAAAATTTTGGGGGGAAAATTTTTCCCCCTGGAAAAAAAAATTTTCTCTTCAGTTTTCATTTCAACATTTGAAAACTGTTTATTTGAAGAGTTTGAGAACCGGATTGCCTTTTTTTTCCTGATATGAGCAAGAGGAGAGGATAAATATACAGAGAAGGGGGGGGTTTACCCCTACCTTTAAATCCAAGAAAAGGGGGGAAAGGAAGAAAAAAAAAAAAGGAAGGGGGTTTTTTCCCCCCCTTCTTCTTTTTAAAGGGGGGAAGGGGAAAAAAGAGAAAGGGGGGGGGGTTTCCCCTTTTTTTTTTCGTGTGACAAATAGAAAAAAAAAAGAGAGGGAAAAAAAAAAAAATAAAGGGAAGGGGGGAAAGGAAGTTTTTTTTTTGGGAATTATTTGTTGTTGTCACGCGATTTTTTAATTTTTTTTTTTAATTTTCGTCAAATTTCTTTTTTTTCAGCGTGGTTTATAAAAATTTCCCAAAAAAAAGGCCCCATTTAACTACGGCAAAAAATTTTACTCCCTTAAAAAAATCACATTATAGGGGTTTTTTTGGTCCAAAAATAAGGTTAAGGATAACAAGAATTATTACAAGGTTGTTTTCAAAAATTTACAACCCCTGCCAGGGGACTTATCTAATTTTAAGGGGTCATTTATGGGCTTTTTAAACAAAGCCTTTTGTTATTGAATGAGGGGTTTTAAAAAATTCTGGTCGATTGTATCAAATTCTTTTTTTTTTGAGGAAAAAAAGGGGGGAAGAAAAAAAGAAGCAAGGGGTTAAAGGGAAAAGGGGAAAAAAAGACATAGGATTCGGGGGAAGCCACAATTTTTCCGTTTGAAAAAAAATTTTTAAAAAAAAGTATGGGGTTTTAAAAAAGACAAAAAATAAAAACAGATAAAAAAAAAAATAGGAGAGATTTACAAAGTAATAAAAAAAAAAAAAAAAAAATGGGGAAAAAACAGAAAAAAACAAAGAAAAGAAAAAGAAGAGAAAAATGAAATTTTCTTGGGGGGAGAAAAGAAGGGGGCCCCAAAAAGGGGGGAAGAGAAAAACGAACGGGGGAGATTTTAAAATGAAAAAGAGAGAAATTTTTCGAAAAGGGGGAAAAATAAATTATTAGGTACGAAAAAAGGGGGGAAGTAGGGGGGGGAAGGGGGAACTAAGAGATAAAAAATTTTTTTGACGGGGAAGACAGAAGGGAATGAGAGATAATTAAAAGCGGGGGGAAAAAGGGGGGAAAAAAAAAGGTCTTTCAACGTAAAAATCAGAGACATTTTAGTAACTCAATCAAAAAATACAAATTTTTTAAAAAAATAATTAACAAGGGGGCAAAATATAAAAAGGGGGAGGGATAAAACGCAAGAAAAAGAAAAAAAACAAAAAAGCCTATTTTTAATCTCAGCACCCAATTATGCATTTTTATTTTTTTTCCTCCTTTTGGTCCGTCCATTTTTTTCACAAAAATTTTTCTTTTTTCTTTTTAAAATTTTTTTATAAAACCATTTTCGTCAATAATTGTTAAATTAGGGGAGTTTTACAATTTCCCTTTTTACAGAAAAGGGGGAAAAAAAAAATAATTTAAAAATTTAAAATGTTAAAAAAACCAAAAAAAAAAACTATTAGCCACCATTTGTCCTAACATTAGTTCGAAAAGCTCGAAAAAAAAAATATAAAATACGTATTCTAAATTCAATTTCAATATCATCCTATCAAACATTTTAAAAAAGAGATTTTTAAGCAAAATTCCCCTTTTAAAATTTAATATTTCAAAAATTTTTTTTTTTTTAAAATAATAAAAATAATACGTTTATTTTTACTTTATTTTAAAGAAGTCTATTACAATTTTCTTTTTTTTTTGGCATTAATTTTAAAAAGCAACCCATATCCGGGGGAAAAATGGGTCAAAACGTTCCCGGGGGGCAACCCCAAAAAGTGGAAGAGAAATCTCTTAGGGAAGGGGGGGGTGGCAAAAATGGGGGAAGGATGTTGGCTGGGGGCCCGTCATTTGGGGGGGTTTTGGACACTTTATACAACGGGGGTAATTGAATTGAACAATTTTATCAAGGGGCCACGAGAATTTTTTTAATGAAATTTATTAAGTTTCAATCAATGTATTTTTAAAAAAAAAAAATGTTTTTTTCTAAACCTCGGTGCAATTGGGGACCGTTCCCCCACCGCGAAGCTTTTTTTGGGGGCCCCGAAAAAATTCGGGCCCAATTTTTTTTTGGATTTTAACCTTTTAAAAATTTATTAAAGGTTATTTTTTTTTTCTTTCAAAACCCCAAAAAAAAAAACTCGTACCTAGATGACTAATCACCCCCCGCCAATATATCCACGTTAAAGTTTCTGAACTTCATGATTGTACAGAACAAAAACCTATTTCAAAAACTATACTTACCAACAAGTAAATTTGATTTAAAAACTTTTCGTTGGGGTTTTTTTAAAGCTCTTATTTTACCCAATTTTTGGGGTACGTTTTTTTAATTTGCAAAAATAAAATCCCTTTGTCCAACGTCTTTTTTTTTTAAAAACTCGTTAATTTTAAAAAAAACTTTTCACAATTTCTTTGATTCAAACTCATTTTATCGTTTTTGCAGTTTGACAATCTCTTTTTTAACAACTCCCCCCTTTTAAAAAAAACAACACTCACAATTACTCCTAACTCAGCAACTTGAGAATGAAAAAATTTTTCTCGATTAGTTGTGGCTACCTTTCCTCTCTTATTACACTGGGACGGTTTTGATGTAACTTCAAATGTTTTTTTAAATTATTACTTATATATTTTTTTATTTTTAGAATTTCAGTTTATAAATCGGGCAAGTTATTTTTTTTGCGCGCCCCCAGAGTTGTAGGGAAACTTGGTTAAAAGGGGGTCAAAAATTTTCCAATTTTTTTTCTTTTTTTTTTTAAAGGGGCCTCTGTATCAATGTGGCCCTTCACACACGGGGACCGGGCCCCCCGGGGTTTCCAACCCCCCGGATACATTTTTTTCTCTATCTTTGGGGGCCTAATTTAAAAATGTACTAACCTTTTTAGGGGAAAATATAATTGCTTGTATGAAACATTATTGGGGGCGGCATTCCCCAATTATTAATTCTGCCACTTCCTTAAAGATATATTTAAAGGGGCTTTATTGGGGTTAAAAGCCCCCCCCCCAAAAGTGTTAAAGGGATTGGTATAAGTCAACTAATCCTTTCATAAGGCCTTAGTGCTCGCGCTACCCACAAAATTGTAAAAACCTCGGACTTCACCTAAAATTCAAATTAAACTTTGAAAATTAGTTTAAAAAAAAAAAATTTGTTACGTATTTTGTTAATCATTTCGTGGGTCACAACCCATAAACTCGCTTTTTCTAAATTACGCTGAAACCGGACTTAATAAACACTTCCCCCGGGTTTCAATTTGCCCCCTTATGATCAAGCATAGGCGGTACTTTTTAAAAAAAGAAAACAACAACAACAAAACTCAGGGGTCACCCTTCTATTCAAGAGTAAAGTCAAACGCCCACATCACGGTTGATGATGAGTTTATTAAAAAGGTCACCTCACCTACCCTATCATCATCATGTCATTCTGATTTCTATATTATTTTATAATGTTCATTATTTTTTTTATTATCTACAAATTTTTTGGGGTTTTTTTTTTTTAAATTTAAAATTAAAAAAAAGTTCAGTCTTTTTACAAAATTCGAATAGATATAAATAAAGCAAAAAAAGGGGGAAGGGGAAGAAGGGGAATTATTATTTATAAATTATTGGGGTTTTTTTTTTTTGGGTTTTTGTTTTTTTTTTTTTTTTTTTTTTTTTGGTTTAACTGTTTGGTGAAAAACGACGGGGGGTTTTACCTTCCATTTGCTGGGGAAATCACGAGCAGTTCTCAAAATTTTTTTCCCCCCCATGAGCGGGGGGGCACTATCAGCAACGAGGTTTGATTTGAAAATCCCATAAAATTCCTAATCGGGACGGGTTCACTTCACTTGGGGGTTCATACAATGGCAATATACCCAAAAATCACCTTATTTAAATTTTGGCCCTTAGATTCGAAATCAAACCCCATATTTAATTAGCCGTTTATCGATAAAAAAAAATTAACCTTGGGGCCCTCGCAACCATCTCTCTCTTACACACAGCACACAGGAAAGGGTATTTATTCCTTCAAATTCCCCCCCCCCTCCCTTTTTCGGGGGGAAATTAAGGGGGTGGGGGGGGCGGGGGGGAGTAAAAAAAAATTAAGAGGGGGAAAAGGATCCAAAAGTCTGTAAAATTTTTAGCGTGTTGGTGAATTTTTCCCCCAACCTGGGTCAAGAAGGGGGGAAAAAAGGAGAGGGGGGGTCGAAAAAGGGGGGGAGGGGGAGTGAGGGGGGTAGAAATAGGGGGGGAATTTTGGGGTGAAGAAGGGGGGGAAAAATAGGGGGGGAGGGGGGGATGGAATGAGAAAGGTACAAAAAAAGGGGAAATTTTTAAAAAGAAGGGGGTTTGGGGAAATCAGGGATAAAAAGAAGAGAAAAAGGGGGAAAAAAGGAAGAAGGGGGGGGGTAGAGAAGTTTTTTTAAAGATATAAGTATGTGAGAAAAAAAATAAGGAAGAGGAAAAAAGAGAGAGACGAGAGGGGAAAAATAGGAGAAAAAATAAAAAAAGGGGGGGGGAATTACAATGGGGGTGAGGTGAAGAGTTAAAAGGGAAAAGGGAAGAAAATTTTTTTAAGGGAAATGAAAAAATAAAAAGGAGCAAAATTCAATAGAAGAGAGAAAAAGATGGGAAAACGGAATTTTAAAGGGGAAAGAATAGGGGAAAGGGTTTGGTTATGGGGGGGGAGGGGAAAAGGAAAAAGGGGGGAAGGGGGAGAAAAAGAAGGGGGAAAGAAGGAAAAATTCAAAAAATAAAAAAACCAGATTTGGTAATTTTGTTTTTTTTATTCGAGAAAATTTTAAAATTGGGTCAATATCAAAACCTTTTTTTTTTGGTAATTAGAATGTCTAAAACTAGTTTTTGGGTTTTGGGAAAGGGTCCAAAAAACCTTTTACTAAGAAAAAGTAGTTGAAAAATTTTTTAAAGTTTTCCCCCCGTATTTTGCCCCAAGGTTTTTTTTAAAAAAAAAAAATTTTTGATTTCGTTTCCTGGTTCATTTGAGGGGAAAATATATTTCTGATGGAAAAAAATTTTTTTGTTCGCTTTTTTTCAAAAAAATTTTGGGGGAACCTTTTTTCCCAAAATTTTTTTAAATTTTTTTTTTTTTTTCTTTTCAAAAAAAAAATTTTTTTCTTTTTAAATTTTTTGATTCATTGGGGAATTTCCCCGTAATTTTTTAATTTAATCGTTTCTTTTTTTTTTTGGGGGCCTTTAAAAATTTTTTTTTAAATTTTTGGAATTTTTTTTCATTTTTGATTTTACCTGAGGGGTTGATTTTTTTTTTTTTTTTGGGGAATTTAGGTATTTATGTTTTTATTTTATTTGGCCCGGACGGGGAAAGTCCCCCCCAAAAAGATAGAATATTAATAATAATCGGGGGGGATAAAAATTTTTCATTTTAAAGGGGCCCAAAATCATAGGTGGCCTTTCTGGTACCATCGTGCATCGGGGGATTAATATTAAGCTTTAATTAAAATTTAGACAAAACTGGGGTTTATTTGGGACCACTCAATAAAATTACATGTTGGGGTCAATTCTGTCCCCAATTTTCCCGGGCCTCAAGTACAAAAATTTAAGTGGTTGCACGTAATATTTCCCAAAAAAAAAAGGTACAAATTCTTATTGCACTCCTTGAATTTTGGTTTTCCCAAAAAAGGAAGTAAAATTTCCCCAAATTCTTTTCCGGAAGGGGTTTTTTTTTTATTACCAAAAAATTAGAGCGGGGGGAAGGGCTACCTACTTGAGATTTCGTTTTAAAAAGATTTTCTCAGGGGGGTTAGTTATGCTTTGGGTTTTTAATTTCTTTTTTAAAAAGATTCACTGGATAATCAATTACGTCAGCCGGGGTTGCCCTAATGGTATAGGAATATCACAAATATATCCCAACCCCGTTCATCAGGTGAGATACAAGCGCGGGGCATGCAAGAAAAAACCTCTAAAAAAATGAATTTTGTGTTGGAATAAAACTCCCAAAAAAAATAACACAGCGAAGGAGCGCCGGGCATATTAAACTATTCAAAATGTCCAACACTTTGTGATTTATGAACAGCATGCCACGCCAAAAATTTTTCATTTGCAACATATTTTAAGGGGCAAACATGCGTTCGACACAGTTCCCCCTCCTCGATGGGGGTTTCCCCGGGGAAAACAAATCCTATATCAAATAAATTTAGTACATTTCAAATGTTGGGAAAGTGTTGTATTGGGATAGTTTTCAAAAGGGGTTAATTGGGGGGAAAGCAGGGTTTTAATATTTTTTGGTTTTCGTACTAAAAAAAATTTCAAAATGAAAAAAGGTTAAAAGGGGAAAAAACTATCTTTCGTGGGTTTTTAAAAATTTTAAGGGGAAAAAATTTTTAAGAAAAAAAAAAGAAGAATTTTTGATATTATAAACTTACTACAAAATGAAAGATTCCATAAAATTTTTTTAAAAATTTTCATTTTAATTTATGTGCCACGACGTTAATTTTAAAATTTTCAACCCCCTTTTAACCTTGTAATTTCAAACTAAAAAAAATCTTGGGGGAAATTTTACATCGATCCCCCCACGAATACGTAAGGATTGTTTAAAATTTATTTTTTGCAAAGTTCTTTTGAAACTCATTTTCTATTATTGCTTGTTTCTTTCACATTGTATTTTTTGTCATTTTAAAACGAAAAATTTTTTTGAGCAAAAATTTTCGTCACAATTTATTATTTTATATTCCCGTATTTTTTTATAATTTGTTGTGAATTTTTTGGAAATTATTTAGTTTGGCCTTTTTTTATTGTCTAACTCTCGGGAGCAAGCTTACAGATCAAAAAAAGTTCAATTCCGGGGAACAAGTCGTTGGGGTTTTAATTTTTGCTTTTTTGTGTAAGTTTTTCATTTGTTTTGTATTTTACTTATTTCTAAAAAATTTTGGTGAAGGGGTTTTCACATTGTTCACCAAGATTTTTTGATTTTTTTGTGGGTATTTTTTTTTTTGTGTTTACTTTGGGGTTTTTTTAGAATAACTAATTCAGTCAAATTTTTTTATTGTCCTGGGAATATAAGGCGTCTTTTTAAGGGGAATGGTTTGCTCGACTTGTTATAAAGGGGACAACAAGTTTTTAGAACCAAGAACCCTAGTTCTGTGTTTTACACTATAAAAAAGACTCCATATCGTTCAGGTTTTAAAAATGGTTCCTAATTAAATTGGGGCTTTTTTTTACAACTGTCCTATTTTGGGGTGTAAACTAGATAAACAGTAAACGCGATCAATATCCCACCGAACTAACCGAAGGATTGGTTTTGTGTGTGAACGAAAAATCATTTTTTTTATTCAGGAGAGGCCACCTCTCTAAAATAAAATTACTCACTGACAGCTAAAAAAAAACAATTGCGAAATAAAAACCCTCACCCCAAAAAAAAATGGAAAATTTTAAAAAACCTTTTGCGAAGGACTATGTAATAAAAAAACCCCGAAGAGTCACCGTAATTTGGGTTTAAGTCCAGTGGGGTTCAAGAGGAGAAGAGAAAAAGAACAGAGAAAGGGGGGGTAGAAAAAAGAGAGGTCAAAAAGGGGAGGGGTGTCTTAATCTCATGGAGAAAAGGGGGAAAAATATGGGGAAAAAAAATTTGGCGAAAAAATTTAAAAGGAAAAGTACAGGAGAGAATAAAAAAAAACATGGAGCGGGGAAAAAATAAAGAACCAATGAAATACAGATGAAAAAAAAACAAACAGCAACGACCGGGGCAGAGTAAAATGAAATAAATAAAAACATAAGTCAAAAAGTGGGGGTTTTTTGGAAAAAATTAGAGAATTTGGGAGGGAAAGCAAGGGGTAAGAAAGAAACGGTTTGGGTTTTAAATATAAAAAAAAATGGTTTTCAAAAGAAATTAGGGGATTTGTTTTTTTTAACCCAACGGGGGCAATTGTCGACGCAGTGCTTTTCCCAAAGGGGTTTGGGGTTTTTGCTATTGAGAATGCATTAAAAAAACCAGAGAATAAAACTTTTAGTAAAAGTCAACCCACTTGAGTGGAGTAAAAATTTTAAAAAAAAATAGATTCCCCGGTTTTTTTATGGGGGGGGTTTAAAATCTTGCAGTTTTTAAACGATGCTTAAAATGTCGGACCAAATAAAAAAAAAAAAGGTAAAAATATTTGGAGGGGAAAAATTTTACGATCACAAGAATTTTATACAATCTCCAGATTTTAAGAAAATTCCCCCCCAGGGGATCCTGTATCAAGGGGGGTTTTTCGCCGAATTTCCGGAGAGGGGTATACAAGTATTTTTTTAACTGATTAAAATTGAAATCGGTATCCACAATTCGGGTTATTATTTTTGACATCTTTATACATTTTTTTTTCTTTTCAGGGGCAAAAAAATTCGAAAGATTGAAAGAATGTACTTAACAAATCCTTGGGGAAATTTATCTTAAAGGGGTTTCTTTTCACTTGGTCTCGATAAATTTCTTTTTTTTTTTTTTTACTTTTCTCTATTGATTTCGGGGGTTTATAAACAATCTGAGGGGTTTGAAATGTGGTTCGAGTTACTGCCTTTGGGAAAAAATGGGGTTTCACACTTCCCTTTTGGGCTCAAGCTTTTTCTAATTATTTTATTAACTATCAATACCCTTGGCTCTTTTTACTAGTAGATGGGTTTTTTAGTTAGATTAGTGAGTAACGTAAAAATTTTTCCCAGTTTGAACATGCGCTGAAGAGTGACCCTCCGAATTCGGTGATTTTAAAAACACCGCCTTTGGTTTTTTTTCGGTCCCTTATTACTGTGAGCACAGTTTATGGAACACGAAGGAACCATATTAATTCAACTCTTTTTTTTTTTGTGTTTGGTGAATGGAATCTCCGTTTCTTCATTACAAATCTAGAACCCCTTCCACCTTATATTTTATTCCAAAAACCGTCAGGGTACATTAGGCCCCAAGGGCATCACCTCTCTCTTTGCCCCCTCCTTATCAAGCAAAAAACTGCCCCTGTATAAGGGTAACCTAAATTCCCACCTTGACTACACCCCGCTACAAAAGCGCTTTGATCCAAAATCAATTAAAGTACCAAAAAAGCAATCATACAGGAAAAAACATAAAAAAGTCTATAAAAAAAACATTAAAAAAAGCAATCAAAAAAGAAATATACACAACAAATCATAAAAAGATTTCCTAAAAACATAATTTATATACATTGTAATTTGTATATTTTCATATTTTTGTTACACAACCATCATAGAAAATAACATACAACCAAGTCAAGGGGAAAATTCTCTACAAACTACATGGAAAAATTTTTTGTTTGGGGTTTTTGACTTTGCAAAAAACCCGGAACCAATTTTTTTAAAAAAACTAACAACTGGAAACCATTTGTATTCACAATCAGGAAAAAAAATAACGAAAAACCTTACAGGCAAACGTGATGGGCTTCTCCTGTTCTTGACTGCAGATTTCAGATATGCAATCCGCAGGTATTCCAATTAATCTAAATAAATAAAAAATAACACGAAAGAGCAATTTTTCATTTATTTGTTTGAAGTACACTGAAAAAAGAGATTACCTAAATAAAAGTTTCCTTTCAACTTTTTAATTGAAAATAATTTGAACCACATGTTGAAACCTAAGTAAAATAGAAACTAAATGGCTGATGTGTTGCTTTCTATTCTCAAAAATGAACTTTAAACTTTAGTTTGAATCATATCAAAAAAGAATCCATCGACGAGGCTCAAAGACAACAACCAAGCTTTCACCATTATAAACATTGTGCCAGACGAAATCTATGAACAAGAAGAGTCAGAAGTATTAAATCAATAACTGCAACTCCACATGACACGAAATTGAACTCCATCAAAATCTCATTATAGACAAGTGAACCTGCAAGAGACACTCAGTGAAAGAATCAAAATGCAAGAAGCACACACAGACCAGCACAAATGAAACTGTCACAGTCGGAGACGAGAGAGGAAAAGAAAGAGAACCGTTGGACGTGTCATTTCTCTCAGAAAAGAATAAGGACGAGATGGAAAGAAATGGAGAAGACAACTCGGACAGCACAGAGAAAGATGATATACATTTGGAATTCTGATGATGACAAAAGTCCATAATATGTCCGAAAAAGAATAATATGATATGAAAAACTCACCAAGGCCTTTGTGAAAATAAGCTGTCAGAAAAGAAAGAATAAAAATATGAAATATAAATAGAGATCTATTATAAGGACGTTGTATGTTTATTTGTTTCAAATGAGGAAACCGAAATGCACATTGTTTTCTCAGAAACACTTTGATAATAAAAATTTGATAGAGACATTTGCCTTCGAAACATTGTAGTGAAATTTTCACTTTATGAACTGAATTCAGTTTAATTTTACATACCTATTACTGACAGAGCGAAAATGAAAGTGTACTATTTCTAAATAATAGCTTCAATATAGTTAAATTGTGTTCATCTACTTATGCACACATACAAATATGTAGTTACAGAACAGACAGGCATTCTTATTAAAACATAGAAGTTGATGCTTATTTGCTTACCATGCATGGCCCACACTTATTTTTATTTGATGAACAAGCGAAACAACTAATTGATAGCTTGAAAAATAATTGATAACAGAAACAAGAAACAACAAAACTTGAAAAGGGGAGAGAGAGAAAATATTGAATTAGATAGAATCGAAAGGAAAGTTTTAGGATAAGATAATATGAAAGAGAGAGAGAAAGAGGGGTGAAGAAAATACTGTGGACAAAGATAAAGAGGGAAAGAACAAATCATCAGCAATGAAAGAATGAAAATTGAAACGGAGGAAGAAAGAAAAATAAGCAAAAATGAAAAAAAGAAATGAGAAAAAAAGACAGAGAGTGAGAGAGACATCAGATGGACAGACGGACGGAGAAAAATGTTGAAGAGTGTTGTTGGCTTGACTGGGTTTGTTAGTAAAGAAGGTTTTGTCAAGCCTGAGACGTGTGCGCTTGCAAATGACGGCAGAGATGTCAAAAGAAATGGTGGACACGACATGTAGAAAGCAATGGAAGAGGAATTGAAGAGGGAGGGATATAGAAGGAGTAAGAGAGGGAGAGATAGAACAGAAGAGAGAAAGGAATAAAGAGGAAAATAAAGTAAGAGAAGTAAGGATTCACAAGGAGGGGACAAGTAGAGAGGGGTACATAGAGAAAGGAAGGTACAGATAATGAGGTTGGTTGAGGGTTATAGAAAACTATATGGAGAGGGCAAGAGAGATTTAAGAAGAAGGAAAAGGAGTTATAGAAAAGGGATTTAAGGGCAAGAGGGTTGTGAGGGAGAGAGAGAGAGTTATGGACGAGTTTCTCTTCCTTTCTCATGTGATATTTCAGCTTTGCTACTTCTTCTCTCCCTCTTTTCGACAGAGTTGACTTGAGAGATGAGAAAGGAATTGAGAATAGAAATGTTCTGAATACTGGAGACTCAGAAATAACAGAGAAGTTTGGATTGTTTGGAATAACACAAGATGAAACTTTTGTTCCAATAACCTGAAGCGGCCAAATGAGAATCTTGCAGTTGTTGTAAATATTATATCATTAACCGACCTCAGTAGCTTCATCGATAAGGCGGCGGACTTGAAATCTGGAGGTCGGTGGTTTAGGTCCCAAGTTAAGCAAAAAATAGTACAGCTAGTTTGAGAAGTTGTGATATCACGATTGTGATTCACACAAAATAATATTATGATAAGTTTTCAAAACAAAATATAAAATAAAATAAATTACGATATCTTTAAGTGTAAAAGACACAATGATCATTGAACAAATCTCATTATTAAGTGCTCTCATACGTACTCATGAGATTGATTTATCGTTGAATCAAATAATTTCCAGATTTCAAAGGTATGTAGATCTTCTATACATATAGCAATATTCCGCTTGAAACTTATGCATTTTTTTGTTAGGATCGGATGTACATTTTTGTTACTTAATACACCATAAATTTAGCACCAAATACATATTTATTTAAGTAGTTACCTTGCTAAGCTAGCATGTGTAGGCAGTACCATTAAAAAAATGAAAAAAATTCTTCCACATCACTCGCTATATGTTATAGTTACATTAGTTACCTAGTTCTTCAATTGTTTGGCCCAACAAGATACTTAGCCGGATTCACTTCTAACAAAAACACCACGTTTTTTTACTTGTCAAAACAACAACACATTTTGAGCTTTTGCTAAGCCAAAACATGAATTTATTAGAGAAACTGGCGAAAAACATACCGTAGAGAAGTGCTCCAAATAGTGTGGTAGGGAAAAGAATCCGAAAAATTACGACCTTTACCACTCTAATAGGAGCAAACACTCAGGTCAAAACACACAATGAACATCACACTAAAGTAACTGAGATTGCAAACGGCATACGTCACAATATAGCAATTGAAATTAATGAAGCAGAGGACGATATCGCAGTGGATAATGCAAATGACAAAAAAGGAAGACATTGTATAGCAATTTTAGCTAATGAAATAGAAAACGATATTGTAAAAAACAAAGCAAACGTAACAAATAACATAAAATACGACATCATATAGTAATTGAAGCGAATGACATAATGAACGATATCATCAGAGAAAACACCGGGAAGATGTTCAGAATTGAAACACACGCGAGCATTGATAAATCGTACGCAATTAAAACAAAACAAAAGTGAAGCAAACAAATGAGAATAGGTACCCAAAGAAAGAATGCTCTCACAAAAAAAAAAAAAAAAAATGCAGAAAGAGTTGAAGCCAATGAAGGTAATTTAATGGGTGTATCAACTGGAGAGCTAGAGTAAAAATGAAGGCAAAAATACTTTAAGGGAGTAAAATATTCTGAGCTAGGACAAACTGGGTTAGTTTGTTAATTCTAAAACTCCAAAATACACCTAGGTAACATGCCGACACTAAATATTGCTTTCTATCTTAGCTGAAGACCTAAAAAACTTGAATTAGCTTACAACGTTAACAATAAAAATATTTAAGGAATGATTTTCTCTAGAGCGAAAGAGCTTCAAACATTTTAGAAATGGTTTAGAGAAAACATTTTAGAAAATTAAAATCTTTAAAAGAAGAAAAAAAACACTGCCAATTATAGACACAATACTTCCTCGTGATTGCTTCACATTGTAAACACGTGCCAATTTTGAGATTTTATCGAAAATTACTTGTATCTCCAAAACGGCTCAACCGATTTTCTTCAAATTTGTTTTATATGGTAGAATTACGTTTTTTCTACATTCTAAATTCCACAAAAAATTCTGTATTGGCAAGTCGTGGTCCTTATTTTTTTACTTTTTTGTCCAAAATTTCGGATTTTCTGAAATATCAGAGTCAAATTTTAATTAATTAAAAAATAAATATAAATAGTCTATGTAAAACAATAACATGCATATACATACAAAATTTCATCAAAATCGGGTGTACCTTTCACGAGATATAAGCGTGAGAACCAATACTGGATTAGTTGGAGGGAGTCCACTTGGAAATGTAGGAGGAACAAAGAGAAAGTCAGGAGACACTTTAGGAGAAGAAGTGCATGGCACCATAGCATGTGTGGAGACCCTGGTTGTGGACCTCTTGACCCTCGTCAAAGAGAATCCAACAACTAAAACGGAGATCAAGTCTAGCGTCAAGAGCCTTTCCACTCTGGTAGACAGCCTGGCGAAAGTCAAAGAGGAAATAAAGGAGTTATACGCGAGCCAAAAGAAATACAAGCTCAATCTCACAAAGCAGGATTCTAGCAAGGATACATTTGTGTGCATCAAGTGTAAAGAGAAGGTGAAGAACGAGGAAGCAGGATACAAGAGAGTGGAGGAGGAGGTGGAGAAGATCCTGGGCATGGATGTGAGTGAGAGTGGATCACTGCAAATCTTCGCTGATGCAGTCAGCCGGTTGGCGCAAGAGCAGTGGAGAGAGGGCTCACTAAGTGAGAACTCAATTAAAAAAGGAGGTTTAGCAGAGAGTCTTAAGGGAGCCATGGCCATCTTCACAAAGAGGGGAGAAGAAAAGCTGTCGCCACTCATCAAGATGGCAAAATCCCGCTATTCAGAGCTGGACATGGTATTACATAACCCTACGTCTACAGTGCAATACATGGAGGTTCAGACCACGACGCTAGGGAAGGTAAGTTACAGCAAGCTGGCATTGGCCTCTTTTGAAAATGATAAATTTATGGGTATGTTGGCAACTACTCTGATATCTATGATCCCTGTGGGCGTGCCAATGACACAGATAGATGTGGCCCTAACTGAAGGACTGGACTGGATTTTCGCCAGGAAAGTCATTGAACTGGTAAATAAAAAATTTCAAACAAGTTATAGGCTCATAGTACCTGAAAACTATCAGGATTTTGCAGGAAGAGAAAAGAGAAGTACTGAAAAAATGTTCAAAAAGATAGTGCTGGAGTTAAAAAACAAGGAAATGCCGGGAAAAATAAATAAAGTGATTAAGGATTTAAAGCAGGGAGTCCAGATGAAGAATAGAGGGATAGAAATAGAATCAGTAAAATGTGACGATAAGGAAGAGAGAGTGGAAATTATGGCTAAAGGAGGAAAGGAGGGAGAGCTTGATGTGTTCATAGAGGAGGTAAAAAGCAAGGTAAATGAGAGTGCGGAAGTCAAGGTTACTACAGGGAATAGAGGAATGGTGACCATGATCGTGAGAAACATCGACACGGCTACAGATGAGGAAGAGATCAGAGAGGCAGTGAAGGGAGCGACAGGTGAGAGGGGAAAGGAAGAGGTAAAGATTATATCTCTCAGACCCAACTTTAAAAAAGATAGTTTGGTAGCTAGAGTATCAGTTAATAGAGAGGATGCACACAAGATACTACAAAATAGGCAAATTAAAATAGGGTGGCTCAATTGCCCTATTGATGTCATGATTGAGCCGCTACAATGTTTCAAGTGTCTTAAGCACGGGCACAAGAGCTCCGAATGTAATGGCCAAGTAACCATGGAGGGCAAATGTCGTAGGTGTATGAAAGCAGGGCACGTAGCAAAAGATTGCCAGGAAACCCCAAAATGCGCCGACTGTGGAGGAGATCACAAAACAGGAGTCATGTTCTGTGAAGAATTTAATAGACTAGTCAAGGAGGGGAGAAAAAGGGAGAGAGAGGGTGAATGGAGAGTGGTAGGGAGTAAAGGGAAGAAATGGGAAATGTCCACTAATAAATAACTATGATAGTTTTTATTATACAATATTTAAAGCTAAGTTCTAGAAACGTGAGTAATAGTCATACCGAAGCAAACTATTATTACAACGAAATCAGGGATAAAACTAGACCTAACTTATGTACTATATACATTTATATCCTATTACAGTCTTATTTCCTTTTATTTATTGTGTTAGTGTTGATTGTTCGTTTTTTCTGTTTTTCTGTTATTCTACCGATTTACATTATCTTTATATCTTTGTACAAGCGAAACTGTGATAGCAAAACTGTGATAACGAAATACAAAATAGTATTATGAGATTTTTACAAATAAATTTAAACCACTGTAGAGATGCACATGACCTACTGAACCAAACTGTGATAGAAAAAAATATCGATATAGTCATAGTGAGTGAGCCAAATGAGAGACTATCAGCAACATGGGGAGGCCATACTGACGCCAAGATCTGGATTCCTAATCAAAATCTGTTCGTCAAAAATTCAGGAGAAGGAAATGGCTTTTCATGGGCTGACATATACAATACGAGAATTATAAGCTGCTACATGTCACCAAATCAGACAGAGGAAGCCTTTGAGGACATATTGGACAGTATGAGTATGTGTATAAGAGAAAGCAGGGGAAGTGATCTTATCGTAGCGGGCGATTTTAACGCAAAGTCAACCCAATGGAGCTCAAGGAGAACCAACAGAAGAGGAGAGATAGTTGAAGAATGGGCAGCGTCAGAAAAACTCGAGCTCATTAATTGGGGGAACATACCTACCTTTAGAAGAAGAGAACAAGAATCTTGTATTGACCTAACTTTCTGTAGCAATTCTTTGATAAACAAGACTAGCTGGAAAGTCATAGATCATGAAGAAACAGCAAGTGATCACCAGTATATTTTGTTTGAAATAGAGGAGACCGAGAACAGAAACTTTAGCGAAAATCAAAGAAACAGAGGATGGGATATAAAGACACTGGATAGGGAGAAATTACTATTAAGACTGAGAGAAGAACAAGATGAGATGGAGACACCAGAGAGACTAATAGAGAGTGTGAAAAGAGCTTGCGAGGAGAGTATGAAAAAGAGATATACAGGGAAGGAAAAGGAACCTTCTGGTGGAATGAAGAGATAAAAGAGAATAGGAAAGCCTGCTTCAAGAGTAGAAGAAAGTATACAAGAGAGAGAAAAAGAGGAGCCACTGGGAACTTGTGCGAGAGATTACACCAAGAATACATAAATGAAAGAAGAAGCCTAAACCTCAACATAAAAAAATCAAAAGAAAAGCAATGGAAAATTTTGTGTGAAGACTTAGAGCGAGACATCTGGGGAAAGGCATATAAAATTGTAAAAAATAAAATGGGAAAAAAATTACCAGAAATACCGCCTGAAGAAAGAAAAAAAATAATAGACAGCCTGTTTCCAAGCCACGAAATCATAAATTGGGAGACAAGGAGAGATGATAGTGAAATGGAAGAATTTGATATGGAAGAACTTATCACGGCAGTCTTGAACATAAACATCAAAAAGGCTGCAGGACCGGATAATATACCTCCGAAGGTAGTAAAAGAAGTAGTCCTAGGTTTCCCACAGAAGATCTTGTCTATGTTCAATAAAATCCTAGGGACGAGACAAATGCCCAGGATTTGGAAAGAAGCTAGAGTAGCACTAATACCTAAGCCAATCAAGAGTCCCGAAGAGCCAGTAAAATATCGGCCTATTTGCCTGCTAAATACTTTTGGTAAACTCTATGAAAAAATGATACTAGGGAGACTAATTGAAGAGATACAAGAAAAAAATGTACTATCTGAGAGACAGTATGGTTTTAGAGCTGGTAAGTCAACAGTGCAGGCATTACAGGAGGTAGTGGGGATCGCGAAAGCGGAATTTCAGAAAACCAGACGCACGCGACGCCACTGCATCCTAGTGGCAATAGACATAAAAAACGCCTTCAATTCCGCTCCCTGGAGACATATAATACAAGAATTAGAAGGTAAAGGCATCTCCAAATATCTTGTGGATATTTTTAAATCCTATCTGAGTGATAGAGAAATTGTTGGAGAGGAATTCCACATGATGATGACGGCGGGCGTTCCGCAAGGATCGACCGCCGGAGCCACTCTGTGGAATATCCTGTATGACGGAGTACTGACCGTAGATATGCCTGAGGGAATAGACCTCATTGCTTATGCCGACGATCTGGCTGTAATGGTAAGAGCAAAGAACGAAACAGAACTGGAAGAGAAAACAGATACAGCACTTTCTAGGATCCACCACTGGATGCAAGGAAAGCAACTAGACATCGCTCCTGAAAAAACAGAGGCTATTCTTCTAAGTGGTAAGAAAAAATGCAGACCTCTCAAAATAAGTATAATGGATAGAGAAATCAAATTCGTAAAAGAACTTAAATATTTAGGAGTAGTGCTGGATGGTCGACTTAGTTATGGACCCCATCTACAATACGTCACAACTAAGGCCAATAAAACAACTGTTGCCATATCAAAAATAATGCCTAGTATTGGAGGAATGAGCCAGAAGAAAAGATCAGTGCTGGCGGGTGTGAGTGAATCCATAATCCTATACGCATCACCAGTATGGACCTCCGCACTCAGATTCCAAAAATATAGAAATGTTTTGATCAAAGAACAGAGGAAAATCCTCATTAAAATCTGTAGAGCCTACCGGACTGTCTCTAACGAAGCTCTTTCGGTTGTGGCGGGGATCATACCGATAGATTTGAAGGCCGAAGAAAGAGAAAAATCATTTGGAAGAACAGAGGAAGAGAAAAGAGAACTTAGAGAAGAGACAGTGAGAAAGTGGCAACAAAGATGGGATGAAACTGAGAAGGCAGAGTGGACAAGAAAGCTTATTCGGAATGTTAAAGAGTGGACTGAAAGAGGACATGGTGAGGTGGACTTTCACTTAACACAAATACTAACAGGACACGGATGTTTCGGCTCCTACCTCTTCAGATTTAAAAAAAGGGACACGCCCATGTGTACATTCTGTGACGGTGTTGAAGAAGACACACCCAGCCACACCCTCTTCAGGTGTGAAAGGCTGAGAGAAAGAAGAGAGAGATTTATGAGAGAAATGAGAGAGGAGATAACAGAGGAAAATATTGTGGGGAAAATGATAGGGAACGAAGAAAAGTGGGAGAAGACCAAAAAGTATGTAGAGGATATTATGAGAGAGAAGGAAGAAAATGAGAGAAGAGAACAACGCAACGCCACAGCAAGAGATAGGAGAGACTTGCCACCGTGAAACATATTATTATGCATTATTAAAATTTACATAAATACAATAGGTATAAGTACAAATAACTATTCAATTGAGCTTGCTGTAATTTACCTGTAAATCGTGTTTTATACATAAATACACTGTACCTACTAATTTTGTGTCATATTGAGAATATTTTACTTTCAGAGATGGAAGAAAGAATGCAGCGGAGCTATCGACCAAAAATAATACCAAATATGCTGACTGTACTAAAATATCTTATGCTTCAATTGTAAATTTATAATGTTCTATACGTGTACTAAGTGTCTGTATGTTAATAAATATTTATGTCTTTATGTAATGAGCTGGAAGTAAGGGAGGTTTAGTGGGTCGCTGTCCTCAGCCTGGGGGGGTGCCAGTGTTTGGGAGAAAAAGTGAGTGGGGTGGTCCCCCCACTACACCACTGATTTCCCGGGATGCTGTCTCCTTGTAGGGCTGGGGAGGGTAAACCCCACACTCCCCATCGGCGGCTACGCGGGCGAGTGCTACGGGTCTGAGCTTCAGGCGAGGCCCCTTATTGCTCGACGGCGCGGCTGCTGGTGGGCGTCTTAGGCCGTGCGACACTTAGGGTATAGGAGTAGGCGTAGTGTGTCGCATAGCTCAGAAGATTTCCCTCACTTACTCCAAGCTCACATGCAGTGGCAGGAGAAGAAAAAGAAATTTGATGCAATAATGAATGAAAAAATAAAGAAAATTTAAATAAGAAAAACAGAGAATATAAATGTAAAAGAAAAGTCTAAAGCAAAATACCCTGAAGTAATATATATATAGTTCCAGGGTATATTTTTGCTGCCGCTGCATGATTAGTTTAAAAAAAAAAAAAAAAAAAAAAAGCGTTTAAGTAAAAAGTTAGTGGTCAGGCGCATGGTCTCTTTCACCCAGAACCGCTAGTATGAATTCGATAAATTTAAAATGGGACCATCTGCAGAATGTCTCCTAGATGTGTGCAAAATTTCATTAAAATCGGTCGAGTAGTTTTCGAGATTTGCGCGTTACAAGGAATCGTTTTAACAGACAGACAGACACACAGACAGACAGACAGACAGACAGACCGACAGACCGACAGACGGACACAAAACCAAATTTACTCAGTAGGTTATGAAACGTCCAGAAATATGAAAAAAATTGAAATCGGAGCAAAAAAATATTTTTTTTTACAAAAACGAACACAATACTTCCGATTTCTAATCTTAGAAATTTCTCGGAAGTAATAATATTTTAATTAAATAAATATTTATTACTTTTATTTCTTCCGAGAAATTTCTAATATTAGAAATCGGAAGTATTGTGTTCGTTTTTGTAAAAAAAAATATTTTTTTGCTCCGATTTCAATTTTTTTCATATTTCTGGACGTTTCATAACCTACTGAGTAAATTTGGGTTTGTGTCCGTCTGTCGGTCTGTCGATCCGTCGGTCTGTTAAAACGATTCCTTGTAACGCGCAAATCTCAGAAACTAATCGACCGATTTTGTTGAAATTTTGCACATATCTAGGAGACATTCTGTAGATGGTCCCATTTTAAATTCATTGAATTCATACCAGCGGTTCTGGGTGAAAGAGACCATGCGCCTGACCACTAACTTTTTACTTAAACGCTTATATCTCGTGAGCGGTACACCCGATTTTGATGAAGTTTTGTAAGAATATGCATATTACTGTTTTACTTAAGTTACTTATATTTATTTTTAAATTAATTATAATTTGACTCTGATATATAAGAAAATCCGAAAATTTGGACAAAAAAGTAAAAAAATAAGGACCACGACTTGCCCATACAGAATTTTTTGTGGAATCTAGAACGTAGAAAAAACGGTTTTCTACCTTATAAATCAAATTTAAAGAAAATCGGTTCAGTCGTTTTGGAGATACAATTAATTTTGTATAAAATCTCAAATCACGAGGAAGTATTGTGTCCATAATTGGCAGTGTTTTTTTTTTCTTCTTTTTATTCAAATATGATAACTTTAATAATTTATTATATCACCCTGTATGACACAAGGTAGATGAGTAAAACGAAGACTAATATTGTCCCGTCATGTCGGGTGTCAATATCTCGAGAATTAATTCGCATCAGAGCAGATTCTAACATCCGCGCCTGAGACAGTGCCAAATGAGATCAATCAAAACACAAACAGTGTCGTGGAATTCAAAGGAGCGGCGGGCGATCCCTGTTGGAAATTTCAATGATGTAAACTTTTCGTCACCCATACTAAATATTTTAATGAATCAGCATCATTTTTCTTTATGATAAAATTGGTTTAAGATTCATTGACATCTATGTAAAATATTTTCTACTACAATGTAAAATGGAAAAAAGAACTATTTTCCGAATTTTAGAAAGAAACTTTCATGGGTAGGTACATATTTTTTTTTTTTTTTTTTTTTTTTTAATCATAAAAGTCTAAATTGGCTTTCATGTAGAAGAGTGACAATGTATCCCATTATCCCTACTAGATATACACCACTGAAGAGGCTCTTGCATATAGTTTTTGCTGTGACAAATACAAAGTGAGTTCTATGGTATTCTTTAAGCGACATGGATATTGAATATTCTACTGCCAACTGGTCAGAAACAAATTACTATAGTTTTTTTCTCTATCTTAATTATCATTATATTTTTCATCTCATTGTTATAAGTACCTAAATTATAAAATTCACATTGTGACTTGAGTGACGTACCTGGTATTCTGGCTGATGTAAATTTAACTTCATCAATATTATTCGTGATATCTTTTAAGACTACTTCAACTTTTAGAGCATTTAATTATTTTTTAAATCATTTTCTTTTGTCTGCAACTTTTCACACTTACCTGAAATCAGAAGAAGAGGGAAAACAAAATTAAAATTGAGAGATAAAGAGCTAGAAGAGAAAGTAAGAATGAAAAAGAGAGATATGGAGCAAAGGAATTTAAGGAAAATTTCTTGAAATCTTCATAAAATTAAATGGAAAATATTTCACAGCATAGTGCCTCATACAAACCTTTTAATGTCTAATTTCTTTCAAGATATACAATCACATAGAGTTACATGATTTGGTTCTGACAAGATCCCAGAATATCAAAAATATAAGGACGAAACGCCTCAAGAAATGAAGCATTAATAAAAAAAATCAGCATCAATGAGATTTCTCCTGTCATGTTCCATTACCTTCCAGACTGACATGGAAGCTCAGGAAGATCTCAAAAGAGAAATTCTAACAAAAATAACATACAAGATTGGTCCGGATGATATTAAACATGTACCTGTAACAATGATGATGAAAACAAAAGGAATGGTAGCGAAAAAAATGTACAAAGAATCATAATTCGGATGATGCTGTTAGTGAGCATAACAATAACCTATGGCACACATTATTTATAATTTAAAACAAATCAGAAGGGGAAAACTTTTCAAAACCGGGCGCGTTCTTATTAAAAAATGAGAAACAAAAAAAAAAAAAATATACAAAACATGAACTTTTTCTCGGTGGAATAAAAAGATCAAAGGCAAAATCAGAACACGGGGATTTTCTTCTTTATAAAAATGTTCTTAACAGACCCACAAAGGCAGGGGTATTTTGATTTCTCATTTACGTATGCGAAACTTTTTTGACGTCTGAACTCAAACCACTTCAGAGAAAATTATGGAAGAAAAAGAGGTTAGAGTAGGGGAAACGGAATAAGACAAAGGAGAGAATTCAATACAGAAAAACGAGGAGAAAGACAGAGTGGAAAAGAAAATGCATATAAAAAAACAAAGAATATAATAGAAGCAATAGACGAAAAGAGAGAAAATAAAAAGACTCATGACAAACAAAATGATGTAAAATTCATTTAAAAAAAGGATGAGTGAATTAGTGAGAAAATAGATGAAAAACTATTAAAAGAAGAGAAAAAATAGTTAAAAAAGAAATAAAAAGAGGGAAAATAGAGAAAAGAAGACAACGTAGAGAGAATAACTAGGAGGAAAGGAAATGGAATAAAATTTTGTATAATATGTAAGTAGTAAAAAAGGAAAATTAGTTGGCAATAAAAATATAATAATATAGCTATAATAGAGTAAAAACTAAAGAAAAAAACATGAAAAAGAACGAATTGGAGGAAGTTGCAAGAGTGTGAGAAAGAAAAATTAGAAGAAATGGGTATTAAAGAGAAATAGAAAGTAGAAAGCGGAAAAAATAATAAGGGAATTTTTAAAAATAATTTCTGAAGGAAAAACCTTTGATCACTTCACTGTTTCTACTTAGGAGCCCTAGGGTCTAACTTGTGTTATACATATCTGAGGTACCTGTATGTAAATGGGAGCCATTGCTTGTGTTACTGCGTATCAAGAATAATAAGATAAATACAAACTTGATAATGATAATGATGATTTCTGCTCGTGAGAAGAGATTTTCCTTTCTCTTGTTATGTCACTTTGTAAGTCAGAAAAGAAACTGATGGAGAAAGAAAGAAAGATAGAGAGAGAGAGAGATTTATAGAAAGAGAAGAATGAGTGAGAAAGAAATAATAGGGAAAATAAGGAAAAGAGAGAAATTTCAGCCTTGAGGCCAGAAAGAAAATGTTCATTTTAAAATTACTTATTATTTATTTAGCCTGGTAGGTCCGCTTCTGCCTTTGACACAAAACATCTAGAACTGTTTCCTTGCACTAAAAAAGAAGGACATAATATTCCACCATAATCAGTTCAATCAGTATTACTCGTACAATTTTTGTTACCCTGAACTTGAAAATATTGAAAATTCCTCCATGATGGATATATTTCTCCTATTTCAACAGTGAAAATACTGTAAATAAAGCACAACAATCTTAGCAAACTAAAAAAAAAACTCTCAAAACTCCTAAAACCCTAGGTCATCTCAACATTGGAGCAAGACTCAAAAGCACTCGCCAAAAAACTGACAAACAATTGAGAAGTGAAAATTTCTGAAACGTAAAAAAACATGGACGAGAAAGAGAAACCTCTCGTGAAAAGAATCGAATTGATGGAAGAACATGGGAGAAGACATGGCAGACAAGATACCCATTGCATGTGAAGAGGATTTATAGCAACTGCAGTAGTAGACGAGGGAAGATGTGTCGGACCATTAGTCGACATAGGCGAAACAAGTTGAGAAGTTGCAAGGAGAATTTTTTTTTTTTTCCAATAACTTTATTATATTTTATTTTAATATTCATACATATCCTTCATTTAATATTTAATAGTTACTGCAATCCAATGTACTTTTCAGTATGTGATGGATTGCATCAAATAGTATTGTCTTCTTTTTTTTCATGCCTTTTTTTTATTATACAGGGTGTCCCACCAAACTTGGACACCTCAAATTTCTCGGCCCCTGAAAGAGTTTTTGAAAAATAAAAAAATCTAGGGTACATGTGCTAATTATGCGGTTTCAGTTATGAATTTTTTTTTTACAGGGTGGTTCAAAAGTCAGAAATTGAGGTGTCAACTTTCAATTTTTAAATGGATCGACCTGAATTTTATTTGATAATTTTACTTCTAAATGATTCTTGAGTACTTTTTTAAACAAAAATATTACATACAGGGTGGTTTTTTTTCGACCAATTTTTTTTCTAAATCTTGAATAACTCAAGTTCGGTTAATTTTTTCGATAACATGAATAGAATGTGTTTGTGTAATGAATACACGCACTTTCAATTGGCATCAAAAAAATTTATACAAGGTGGTTCACAAGTGAAATAATGACTTGATTTTTTTTAAAACCGAGTTTTTTTAATTTTTTATTTAGGATTAATAATTCTCGTCTAATTTTACACATTTTTCATTAGTCATATCGAAAAACAAAACGAAAGTGTTGTACAGGGTGAGACATATTTTTTTTGTAACACCCTGTATATGGGCAGTCAAAGAGACGCAAAATTAAATATAAAGACTAAATATGCAAGAAAAACTTTGATTTTTAATTAAACTAAAAAGTTATGGTGTTTTAACTAATATTGTCGCATGGACCACCCTGTAGATATTTTCTTAAACTATCATGTAGGTACTCTAAGTTGTATAAAATTAAACGAACACTCCGAATCATGTGGTAAAAACAAGTAAAAAACACGAATTTGAAGCCATTTTCAATTTGGTGTCCACACTGAATGATTTTAAAACTTGAAATAAAAAGTAGGTAGGTATAGACACAAAATTGAGCATGGCTTTTTGAATTTATTTTTTTTTCTTTCAGATTTGGACTCCTCGTTGAATTTTAGACAGCTTCGACTACCCAATATGATGGTTTAAGAAAATATCTACAGGGTGGTCCATGCGACAATATTAGTTAAAACACCATAACTTTTTAGTTTAATTAAAAATCAAAGTTTTTCTTGCATATTTAGTCTTTATATTTAATTTTGCGTCTTTTTGACTGCCCATATACAAGGTGTTACAAAAAAATTATGTCTCACCCTGTACAACACTTTGGTTTTGTTTTTCGATATGACTAATGAAAAATGTGTAAATTTAGACGAGAATTATTAATCCTAAATAAAAAATTAAAAAAACTCGGTTTTAAAAAAAATCAAGCCATTATTTCACTTGTGAACCACCCTGTATAAAAAATTTTGATGCCAATTGAAAGTGCGTGTATTCATTACACAAACACATTCTATTTTTGTTATCGAAAAAATTAACCGAACTTGAGTTATTCAAGATTTAGAAAAAAAATTGGTCGAAAAAAAACCACCCTGTATGTAATATTTTTGTTTAAAAAAGTACTCAAGAATCATTTAGAAGTAAAATTATCAAATAAAATTCAGGTCGATCTATTTAAAAATCGAAAGTTGACACCTCAATTTCTGACTTTTGAACCACCCTGTATAAAAAAAAATTCATAACTGAAACCGCATAATTAGCACATGTACCTTAGGATTTTTTATTTTTCAAAAACTCTTTCAGGGGCCGAGTAATTTGAGGTGTCCAAGTTTGGTGGGACACCCTGTATATGGTCGGAAGTTTCATAAATTGACGTGCATTTGTCAGATAGTTAGCAAACAATAGCAATGGTTAAAAAGTAAAAATCCTGATATATCTACCGAGGTTAGAAATAGGCATGCTGCATACAACAAGATTGCCGAAAGAACATTTTCACAGTCATGCTAAGCCAGCTAAACGATAGGCTTGATTATGGTCATTGACATATATTATGAATTATATTAGACTCATGTTACAGTAGATGTAGTTTTGAGGCCTACCTAACTGCGGTGTGGAATTTTTCATGTTGTTTTAGATCCGTCTGAATTGAATAGTAATCGGGGATTTAAATACATTGAGCAAAAATACGTAGTAGGTTCACCATTCGATATCAATTTTTGGGTATAATCTCTTTGGTTGGAACCACAGGTCAATAACAGAAGTTCATTCCAAACAAACAAGAAGAAAAAAGCGCACACCTCACTTTACAAGCACTGTTCACCGTCCAGAAACTCCGGGTTGACAATGGAGTGCTAGATGGAACGATCCTCCTACCCCTCTTTGCTTCATTTTTTTAACTGCAATTTTATTCCTTTCTTTCACAGAGTCTTTTTTTATCATTCTGTGTTTAAAGCTATTTGTAGCACGCTATCCGACGTCGCTCTGCGATGAAACTCTAATTAAACTAATGTGAAATTATTGTGGCGGCTATTTTTAATAGTGGAGATGGAGAAAGAAGAGAAAAAGAAGGAGAAGAAGGAGGAAGAGCAAAAGGAATTATAAAAATGTTGCAAAAGAAGTTCAAATAAACCAAGGGACATAAAACTGATGGAAGACATTTCGATGTTTATCTGTAACGAACAACACTTGAATGTCCAGGTGACCTTGGGAGTGAGGGAAAAGGGAAAAAGAGCGAGAGAGTAGGGGAGAGGATGGAAAAGGGAGTAATGAGGATTGATTTGATTGATTTTGAACATTTCATTTATTTATATTTATTTTTTTTGTACATATACATAAATAACATCCCCTAAGCTAATGCTAACTTTTTGGGGTTAGTTGGAAGATAGTTGGAAGTAAGAAGAGAGAGGAAACTAAGAGTTAGGCGGGACCGGTAAAGAAGAGAGACAGAATGGATAGTGAAGAAAAGGGAAGAGATATGAAAGTGAGAAGAGAGCTCGAGTAGAAGAGAGAAACGAAGAAAGAAGTGGAAGAGATAGGAAAATGGAAGTAATGGGAAGACGAAGAGATGAAGTGGAGAAAGAAGGGAGATTGAAGAAAAAGTGGGAAAGAACGAAGTGACGTTCTTGATACGTTAATAACCATTTTACATACCATGGTAACGCATAACGAAGCGAGCCCTTGAGGATGTACATGACACTTCTTCTTTTTTATTCTGTCTTATCCCGGTCAAGTAGGGTCGACGTTGTTCAACCTCATGGTTGAGGTTAGTTGGTTTTGGCACATTTTTTACGGCTGGAGGAGCTTCCTAACGTCAACGATTCCATTTGATTTAACGTCCTGGATTAGGACGGCGGTTTTACTCTCCATTCGCTGGGAATCGTACCAGCTACCCAGATTAACCTCACCAAGTCTAGGTAGGGCCGGAAATAACAGCCTTACATGTACGGAGGTAACAGAATTTTCTGTGTGAAAAGTCTACTCCGACCGGGGATTGAAATCAGGATCTCTAGACTACGGGCATTACTCACAACTGTTACGCCATGTCCATGACACTATTGATGTCTAATTACGTCAAATTAATACACTTTTTCTAGTTTAGTTCTTAGTTTAGTAGTGACCAAATGCATTTTGACATTTTCATGTCTTTGCTCTGGCACATAACCAAAATTATGTGACGAAATTATGTAACGAAATTATGTAACGATATTATGTAACGATATTATGTAACGATATTATGTAACGATATTATGTAACGATATTATGTAACGAAATTATGTAACGAAATTATGTAACGATATTATGTAACGATATTATGTAAAGAAATATTGAATTGTAAAGGGAGAGAAGAGAGAAGGTATATGTCATGCGCAAAATACGAAATTTGGTCAGTTGGGTTTTGGACCTTGAATAGTAAAGATGAAAATGTCCCAATGGTTGCAGACTCGTATGCAAGCGTTTTTTTAAACAAAAATTTAACATCGCTTTCAACTGCATGGTCATATCAGTAGTCACCGTGGCAGAGTGAGCTAGCGCGCTAGGCATTTTTCTGTTATTTCATGAGAGTCAGATTAAATACATATACGAGTGAACAAGAGAAGGTCTGTGTAATCAGTATAGAATACAATAACAATATTGTTATGTCCTTGCTTATGCTTATACTGTCGAGGTATTACTAAAAATAGTCTCTTTAGTTGGGCAGTTAAAAGTGCTGCTATCTCCTGTTCGTCCGGAAATTGAAGATTTTAAGCTGAAAATAATGGACGAGTGTGGAACATTTCAAGAGAAAAAATAAATAAATCAGAATTAGATTAAAAACTAAGAGAAATAGACGGCAAAGAGGAATACGGAACGTGTCCTATTAGTAACAAGTTAGACAAAACTTTTCCAAAGAGAAAGAAAAGGAGAACCCAACATTCTAACGGATTGAAGAGAAACTGATGGAAAAAAGGAAAGGTATAAATACCCACATTGAAAAAAAGAAATAAGAAAAAGAGTTAAGAAAACAACAACAACAATAGTAAAACCAACAACAATAACAACATTATTTCATAGCAATAATGATGACATTGATAATGATAATACAGGAGATCAGTAAAAAAAGTAACAATAACAACAAGAGTATATTTATAACAATAATACTGAAAATAATGATACTGATAATGTTTAGGAAGGTGATAATGATACCCGAGTTAGCAGTCACATAAATCAGGAATGTGGAAAAGAATTACGACACATAGCCAAAGAGAAGGATCTATCACGAGTCCTGGAAAACAAAACATTATAAATAACGATGAAAACTTTAAGACAAAAGAAGAGAAAGAGAGGAAAGTACTGGAAATGAAGAAGGAAAGGGGGTTAAGTGGAAAGAGAAATTGTTTAAAGGGATAGATAAGGATAGAAAGGGAGAAGGGGTGTGAAAGAGAAAGAAATAGAAAGGAAAAGTGAGAAAGAAACAGAGAGGGTTAAAAAGACTGGTGAAGCATGAAGTGGAGGAGAGAAAGATGATTTCAAGAAGTTTTTTTTGAAACCTGAAGGCAAATAGAATATGAAGAGGACAAAATGGATCTAAAAATAATAAGTAGATATTGAAAGAATGCTAAAATCAGTCAAGAAAAAAAATTTCATGATACACTAGAAAATAAAATCAAGTGAAGAGAACTCTAGAAAAATTCAACATAAAATCAAGTAATTGTCAATGATGATCATCCATTCTAAAAATAATAGTCCCAATAAAAAGTAAAATAAAAGAAATCACATTATCAAAGTGACAAACTGTGAATGGTTTAAACAATAAAATTTAACTTTCTCACAAACTTAAATTCAAATTCCTGGAAAAAAGAGATTATTTACTTCTGAACTCCGATAATCAAGCAAAGAGAATTTGTTTCGGGTGGTGTGGTGAACATCATGATCAAGTTGAAAACTACAACATCAGCCCTGAAATTCCACAAAATAATTTCTATTTTTTGCACGTGATGATTGAATATTTATGAGCGAGAAACAACACAGATTTCAATGTAAAAGTTCAAAATATTACAAAAATGCCAAACTTTTATTTATTATTTTATTTTTGAATCAAAAAATTCTAAGCTACCTACTCTGATAATTATTTCAGAACTTTTTTTAAAAAAAAGTCAAATATGACTCAATATGACTCATTGTTGACTTGTACCACTAAATCTCATAAAAAATAGAAAAATAGGATACACCCTATTATGGTAATACTTCAAAACGACCAGGAAAGTCAACGGATTAAAGGATCTCCAAACTCTCTCGTAAGAGAGTCAATCCTCCACACATCAGAGTTGTCTTCACAAGATGGATCCTCTCTGAGCTGCCTCAGTGGTATCTCTGTCCACCCCGGCTCATCGATCACGGGCACAAGTTTTCTGGGACTGACATCCGTATGTCCTGCATGTGCCCTTGCTCCTCTTGCAGAAAACCGGGACAACTCTCCAGGGAGACTTTTGGTTTTCGTTCCTTTTTTTTATATCAAAATCGAGAAGCAAAATGTTGTGAACTCCGGAGATTTTTGTCTGAATTTTCTGCTCCAGTTCTGTTTGAAAAAGGATTGAATTTGAGAAGTTTTTTTTTTCGTATGCAGACTTTGATGATGATAAACTATAGGTAGTTCCTGAATGTTCCCTAAACAGTGTCGAAGTCATCAGCGGGATGGAAATTGTGAGGTAGGAGTTTGCGTCGAAACCAGGAGACACCTAAGAGAGAGTTTTACTCCATTACTTATTGCCATAGGCAATAACCCCGCCCTTTAGTTAGGACATATGTATATATATATATTTTTTTTTTTTTTTTCTTGTGTTATATTATTATTATTGTCATTTTTTTATTTACTTTTTCCCATTATTTGTCTGAATTTGTCTGTATGTTCTACTAATAAAGTGTTTCTAAATAAATAAAAATAAATAAATAAATACCTTACCAAGACCATGTCCTAGAGTAGTGGTTAGCTTGATTGGGTTCAAGTTTCAGCATGCATTTCATGAACAATTTTGAAAATAGACCCTAGAAATCCTTGATTATCTTAGTACGTAAACATGGAACGACCATTGTCACAAACTTTCGTGTCGAACACAATTGAAATTCTATTCACCTACTTAGTGTCTAGCATGACTCAGTACTACCGTGTCCTGACACATTCATCACCCACATATCACTCGAATACGTCACTCCAACACGACTTCCATGTCACTCCGGTGCAAGTCACAGCCTATTTATATTCAAATGCCTTGAGTTGTTTTATTATATCTTATTTTTCCTTTTTTCCAAGTGATTTTCCGTTTTTCCAAGTAATTTTAACCTTTTTTTTAATCTCTTTTACAAATCTTCTTGCCTCTCTATGTCTTCTTTAACATTCCTTCTTTTTCTTTTCTGATTCTTTGCGCTTCTCTCTACTTCTTGCTAAACTCCTACCTTCTCTTAACCTTCTCTATGTCCCCTTTGACATTCTTTAGACTAATTTTCTTCATCTCCATATTGTTTTCCTTATTCAAATTATCCTCTTTTGTGTTTTTCTTGTTGTTGGTAATGTAGCAACAACTGTTGTTGTTATAATACCCCTCCCTTGTTCTTTTCCTTTTCTTTTTGATGATCCTTGTTTTAATGTTTCTTTATTTCGCTTTACCTTTTTCGCACGCTTTGTCCATGTACTTTTCCCACTCCAATTCTTTCACGACTCTTCTTATTCTTCCATTACTTTCTTTGTTTTCTTTTAGTGAATTTTCTTTTTTGTTTTCTTCCACTAGGCGTTGATGAGGTAGAGATTTATGAGTGTGCTTTGTGAATGAACTTAGAACTATCTTTTTCTTGTCTTTCGAAACACTTCTTTTTTTTCATTTAGTGCTGTGGTGAAGAGTTTTCAATTGTAAGCTCAAGTCCCTTTTTGTCTTATTCGAATGTCTATAAAACTAAATCAATTTCAAATTGAGTAAAAGTGTTTTTAAGAACTATCTTCCATCCATCGGTTCTAACTGTGCATTCAAATTTCTGCATCTTTCTGAAAGAAAAACATCTTATCTTTCTGTCTTGATTTGAAAAAGGATATCAAGAGATCTTTTTGGAATAATGATTTATTGAACAAAAATTTAAGAAATGTGCTCTTTGTGTTGCTTGAATATGATTTTCGTTTTCTTTTCTTTGGCTCTTCAAAAATACATACAATAATACAATTTTCAAGGTTGCCAGTAGCCCAAATACTGAGGTATTTGATGATTTTCAGATGTTTTTCAAAGAAAACCTTCCTCTTAAGTATTGTCTCTTTCACATAAATTTTAGCCATTAGAAATGTACGAAAGTAAGACAAACTGAATATAAATCCTCCGGGTGTTTTTTTGTAGTTGTTGGTTGTATTATTTTATTTCCTCTTTTCTTGCCACTCTCTCTCTCTCTCTCTCTCTTTATCGCGTGGAATTAATTACGACATGCCCTAATCACAAAATTCAATGTCTTCTTTTTTCCCTTGTTTTCATTCATCTCTCCTTTCCTTCTCCCTCCCTTCTCGTTTTCTAGTTTTTCCCTAATTTTCTTGAGTGAATTATGGTTCTTTCTTCCTCCATCTATCTTTCTTTTTTTCTCTCCTTCGTGTTAATTATTCTGAATCATCTCAAAACCTAATTTATTTTGTTCTCATTTATAATTTTGTTGTGATTTCTTTTGTTTGTTTTTTTTTTTTTTTTTCTTCTCAAATCCTCCAAAACAAATGGAATAATATTCTTTTACCTTTTTTTCATTGTTTCACCAAAAATATTAATTTCAATATTTTTATGACTGGTCATTCATAATTATATGTCAAGACTATTATTTTGTCAAAAAATCTTTAACTTTAACATAATCAGAAATACATGGTTACCTAATGATATATTTGTATCCGACAGAGTAGGTATTTGTCACAATATGGAAGTAGAAAATTACCTACTAGTACTCTTTCATGACAAAAGACCCCAGAAGGTTGACTGATTAAATTAAAACTAATTCATTCCACAAGCTGTTAAATTTTAAAATACGACACGTCATTCATGGTAACAAAAAATGATCAACCTCTTTAAAGCGGAAAGCGTAACAAAATGATATGATGATTTCACTAGCAATAATAAGGTTGATAATAATAGCAATTTCATTGTACTTGGTAAGAATAATAATCAACTATAATTTGCTGCAATCCACCACATACTGAAAAGTACATTGATGCAGTAACTATTAGATATTAAATGAAGGTATGTATTGTATGAATATAAAATATAATAAGTTATTGGAAAAAAAAAAAAAAAAAAACTCTTGAGTCATGAGTCTAAGACTTTTCAGTATAATATGATCTATAGTATATTTAAAAGTAAATAAAAAAATATAAAATTATAGATTGTAGACTTAGACTCTATGTGGTTAATATCTAATATCAATGAGGAAAAATCCTTACATTGGTTGGATCCGAACCAACGGATCTCCAGCTTCATGGTTCACCAAACTAGGGCCTCAAATATCTGTACCGATAGCTCGGTGGTCATTGCGTCGCATTGGTCTGGTAATCCAGAGGTCGCGCTTTCGAAACCGGCCGTGACATGAAAGGTTATCCTCCCATTTGGATTGTGACCCAACAAAACCTTGTACTGTATGGAATCTTGAATACCTAATGGAACTCATTAGTCCTAGTCGGACAAAAATAAGGCGGTTTAATTACCATTTATATTTTTAATACCAATAATTACATAAATATTATCCACATGACCACTACTAGGCAGAACGCATCACAACTCCAACAAAACTGCAATGAGCACATCTGACACAAACATGCCACCACCCTGAATCGTCAAACTAAAAATAAAACTCACAATTTGTACATACTCTTATTAAAATTTTGTATCATTAGGTTAAAAATGTGGAATAAATCATAAAAAAAAGACGTGAAAATAATTCTAATTCCACGCAGAAATCATCACACGTCCCAGTGCTTGTTACTCCGTCATATTTTTGGATTTTATGGATATGATTTTTATAACATCATAAACATCTTCATCGCGAGTGGTAAGACTGTCATTATCAGCATCATTAAAAATAGCATTAATTATTATCATGCTAAAACTGTGAGCGTAATGGGACTCCCTGTCTCGAGCCGACAGCCTAAATAAAACTCTACTATACAATGGTATACTAGACTGCCCACCAATACAACCACATCATTATTATTATCATCATCATCATCAATACCCTCATTACTAATCGTGCTATCATTATGCCAATTAAAAGATCAGCATCATCACTGGTAATACTCGTGCCGTCATGATCAACTTCATTGCAAACATCATTACACATATCATTCACAACATCACTAACATCAAATCCTTTATCGTACATAGGGCTATTATTATTACATCATCACTATCTGCAACATCATTGGTATTTTCATTTTTCTCTTCAACAACAGCAACGTTATTATTATCATTACAAACTTCAATCACACATCTTACTAGGTATTATTTTTTTTATTTTGTAATTTATTACAATATAGGTAGGTAGATGGGACTTGTCCATACCTATACCAAATTTTAACTACTTGGCCAAGTAGGTACATTAATACGAATAAATGAGGGAAAAATTCAAGCATTAAATAGGAACCGAACCACAGATTGTTTACATTACAATTCTAGCGCCGCGCGCCGTAACCACATCCACTACCAATGCTGTCGACTACCAATATCAATGCTTGGTAGTCTATTACATTATCATAACATTATCATCACTTAGATCATATTTCATAAGTATGACCACAAACTTTCACACATGCTAGAGCATTATTTTTATCACCATCAGTTTCTACATCAATAGCATTATTATCATTACGTACGTCTATTATTTTTAACTATCATAATTATTCAGTTAATTTAGTAGGTACATTCTTTATTGTTATTTTCACCCATATTGCCGAGAATTATAATATTTTGTTCTATTAGTAGTGCACTATTTTTCATGCTAATACCGCTGCGTCCGTTACTAATTTCATATTTATTGCTCTCGTTTCGTTTTTGATATCCTCCCCCCCCCCCTTGTACGCCCCTCTTCCTATTTGATGTCATATGGACCCCCCTTCTCTTCCCTCCTTTACAATTTCATGTCATCTGGTCACAAAACAGTGTTTTCAGAGGCCTGCTCGACTGTGGCATCACGAATTTGAATAATTACCTCCTTATGTAATGGATCATATGCCTCTTCACCTCTTCTTCAAATAAACCCCTTATCTCTCCATCTTTCTCTATCTCCTCTCTCTCTCTCTCTCTCTCTTCTCCCTCTTTCCAAAAGTAACAATGATGTTAAAGGTAATAACAACAAAACAGCAACAACAACAGCAACAATAATAATAAAAATACCTAATAATATGTGTGCCTCATAGGTGTTGATTTCATCTGAATGTCTCCGGAGAGATTGAAGCTGAGCTGAAATTGAATCGAATCTCAACCGTCGGCTAGGGTGACAGGCAATCAAGATCAAAACGCCAAGATAACACAACTCTTCTTATACCTGTTTCTGATACACCTTTATATAAATATAGAACTTTTATATACTCGTATTATATGTATATCTATGTAAAATATACAATAACCATTACGTCTTTTGCAACAGTTTATGTACTTAATACGTTTTTTTTTTTTCTTCTTTTTTTGCCTGCGTGCCTTTCAATTTATTTGGAATGGAAAATTAAAATATCACATTTCACGTCATGACGGTAACGAGTTTCTTTGAAACGACAAACAAGATGTTGTTGTGAGTGAGATGGAGAAAAGGAGGATGGGAGAATACGTGGAAACTGAAGAAGTAGAAGAGAGGAGATTGTGGAGAGATGAGATTTGGGAAAGAGAAAGTAAAATTGGCAAGGAGAAGACGAATAAAGATACAAAAAATCGCAAAGAAGAAAAAAAGAGATTAGAATCATAGGTGGAAGAATAAGAGGAAGGATTAAAAAGAAAATTAAAAATGATAGAATAGTTAGAAAGAAGAGAAAAGGAAAAAAGAATAAAAAGACAATGAAAAAAGAAAGGAGTAGCTTCAAACATTTACAAAAAAATGAATGACAACAGAGAATATTATAAAGGAGATAGAGTCAAAGTAGGAAGAATGTAAGAAAGAAAAAGAGAGTTAGCTCCAAAGAAGAAAAGCAGAAAGAAGAAAAATGGATAAACAGAAAAAGAAGAGAAGATGAGATGAGAAGACGAAACAGAAAATAGGGAAGAAAATATAGAAGAAAGAAAATACAAGAGTTTAAATAGAATGTGAACAGCCTTGAAGAAATGAAGATGGATTACTTGAACTTGCTTGGAGATTCCTGGAATAGATTAAGATTGAGCAATTTTTTTGAAGTTGGTAATAATTTTAGTAGACATAGCAAAAAGACACTTTTTTAAAAAGAGTGGCGTCGCTCCACTATGATTCAGCAGTAGAAAAGCATATCTTTTCTATGCCTACTTAACAAGTTATTACTGAACTACATTACTGCCCAGTTAGGCATGTTACTTATTTATACTACTTTCTGTTGGGTTTAACAGGTCGCGGGGACCCAAAACCTCCATCAACCTGCTGCTTCCATTGTAGTCTGTCCTGCGCAAATGTTTCCCAATTTATTAGACATTCGGGTGGTTTAAGTTCATTGTACCATCGATTTAGACTCCATCTATTCAGTTAGGCATTTTAGATACAATTAATGTTTAGGAAATTAAAAAGTCCTAATCGGACAGTAAAGTCTGATAAGCCCTCATTGTGTTTGGGTGTGAGTTGGGGTAAGAGGACCTGCCTGATAGTTTTGAGCAAATGAGATCAACGTTACTCATTACCACCTTCATAGATATTAAGAGGAACAAATGAGGAGTGAGTGGAATGAGACTATCAAGGAGATGAAGTGAAGGGGGGATGGGAAAGAGAGAGAGATAGAGAGGGAAGAGAGGGAAAGAAAGAGAGAGACGGATGGAAATGAGAGGGGAGGAGAGAGAGTGAGAGAAGACGTGTGAGAGAGGGAGAGATGTGGGGAGTTTCCTAAGTAATTACCTCAGTGTTTGATGGATAGCTGCCATTATTTCTCTCCCTGTTTCTCCTACGTCTTGGGCAAAGGAAAGACCAGTTGTACATTTGGAGGGGGAGAGAGAGAGAGGAAGGGAGGAAGGGGTAGGAGAAATTTATTGCTCTCATCACGGGAAAGCCCAGAAATTTATTGGCTCTCTTTTATCATTCTTTCTTTTCATTTCTTCGTGACGTCATCATTATTCTACTTCATTTTCCGCCATCAGTCACTGGTCCCTGTCTTTTTCCCCTCTTTCTCTTTAACCCTCTTTCTCCCTAACCGCTACCTCTCTCTCCTCCCCTAAATCCTACTCTCTCCCTTTCTCTCTCTCTCTCCTAAGGACTCTCAACCCCTCTTACTCTCTCTCTCCCTAAATCCCATTCTCTCTCTCTTTGTCTCTCTCCCTCCTAAGGACGCTCTCACTCTCTATCTCTCTCCCTCACTCCCCCTAAATCCTACTCTATCTCTTTCTCTCTCTCCCTACTAAGGACTCTCAACCACTATTACTCTATCTCTCTCTCTCTCGCCTCTCTCTCTGCCACTTCTCTCCACACACTAATTTCTATCTATTTATTGCACCATCTCTCTTTCTCTCTAACCTGTCACTTCCCTCATCTCTCTCTCTTTTACCTTTTCTTCTTCTTCTACATTTCTCTCCTTCTCTCTCTCTCTCATCATCTCTGTCTCATTCCCTTTTTCTCCCTCCCTTCTGTCTGATATTTTATCACTTCCCATCAATTATTTTCATCATAAGGATTTCTTAATTCTCCCTGTCTACTTCTTTACTTCCCCTTTTACTTCCTTTTCAAAGGTGCTCTGGAGTATGGACTAAACAAATATTGCAATAATCTAGCTATTGCTGAGCGGGCGAATTTCAACTAAGAGGTTGTGCTTCAATTTTGGTCATGACAAATACGTATTTCTTTGAATGCCGTTGCCATTAGCACCGCCTTGATCAAGTTTTGTTTTATTAATCTCAATTTCTATGTATGTATATAGTGAATAAAACTTGATCCAATATGTTTAATAATATTTCTAGTACCTACCTACTAAGTAATCTAGGTATCTCTCAATGATGAGACGGTAAAAGTACCTTGAAGGAAAGGATTCCTCGCTCTCTTCCTTTATTTCAAAATTCTTCATTAGAATCCTCTGGAAGTTGTATTTTAATGTCACTAATTTTATGATCGCTGTTCTTCTTTCGACTGCACCCAAGTTACGGCCGAGGCATGGCCCGATATTTATTTTTCCTAACTCTACACAACAATATGAGGCATTACCGTACATCGTTTCGTGCTAAATCGACGCCACAGTTTTTTTCATTGTTGCGGTCAAAAAAGTAACAAAAATGAGTGTATAAGACTGATAATTCAGTTTTTTTTTAATCCTACCTTTTTCGATAAAAATCTTTATTCTCTTTTTCGATAAAAATCCTCAACATACCACAGCTACGCTCCTGTAGGTCTTCTACGAAAAACATTTAATTAAAAGCTACATAAAAGAAAATTCATTACATCTTCATCATAATACAGAAACAGGTCTTTTAGCGAACAAAAGCAGCACCTTCAGACCTTTGAATAAAAAGAGCCTTTGGAAATCTGAACAGGAGAAGAAGAAAAAAGCGCAACGATTAAAAAATTGAAGGGGTCAATGATATACAGGGTGTATCATAATACCTTAGGTTAAATCACAAAAAATTGGAATACAACAAAGATCCTTCAGATTGCTATGGAATGGCCTACCAAAAAAGAAGAAGAAAAAAATGATCTACATACTTTTACAATGCAAATATACTATCTCGTATTAAAAAATTTGCTTCTTTCGTCAAGATAGAGAAGAGAAAAATCAACCTTTAGAAGAATAGGTCTCAACAATTTTACGAACTATTATATATTTGATTTATTTGTATCAACAAAGAGTTATTACAAAACAGTAGGCAATTACATAATTAGAGACAAGTTAAAAATAAATTATAATAAAGGATTTTTTTTTTTTTTTTTTCTTATTATTATTTTCTTTTTATATTATAGAGAGGTAAAATTTAATTCTTTTTTCCTTCATTTTTTTTTTGTTTTTTTTTTTGTTTTTTTTTTTTTGTTTTTTTTCATTTACTTTTAATACAGAGAAATGGATAATACTAAATTATGCACACATTGCACACTTTTGACTTTTGACACAGGGGATAGGCAACTTATTTATACTTTGATCTTTTCTTCAACATAAACTTCAAAAACAAATAGACACACTTTATCTCTTCTGGGTCTCTAACCTGGAGTATTCTGTTAGTATTACTATTTTTAAGGTATTTTTTTCTTTCTACAGTGTATACAGGGCAGTTCTCAAAATGTGGGTAATCGTTTCTTCTTCCATCAGGTTGCAGATTGTACATATGTTGTTTGAGTTCCAATTATATGAAATCCCTTCTGAGATGAAATGAATAAATGTCCCAGCACACCTGGCTTGACAAATAAGTTTTGTTCTGTCAAATGGTATTCTGGAGAGCAAGTAGTGTTCGATAGTGTCAGTGGTCTTTATGTATTGATAATGGGGTACATACGTTGAGTTTTTAATTCTTACCCAGTCTTGTTTCTTCATCCTTTGACTTAGTTTTTCAATTATTCTGTTTTTATGTATTTTGATTTTTTCAGCATTTTGGTCCAACCACATGTCATTTTCTTCCAGTTCTTCTAACATTTTTTTAAGTTGTGATACCCAATTATATTTTTTATCTGGAGATTTTTGATCCAGTTCTATAAGTTTTTCATAACAAATACGAGGTAATCTTTCTTTGTCCATAGTTAGAAGTTTTTCCCACCAGCTCAAGCATAATTTTAATATTGTTACCATTGTATGTTCGATTCCCATTTCTACTCTTACGACATAGTTTGGCGTTGTTCTTGCCATTCCATATATACTTTTGTAGTATGCTAGCTGAGCAACCTCTACTTCATCTGAGTGTACTAGGCCCCATACTTCACTCCCATACAGTAAAGTGGCTTTTGTTATGGCTTCATATAATTTTCTTCGGGTTTCCCAGCTTTGCACTTTTGCTCCTATTAGCATACTTTTAGCAACTCCTGTGGCTACATTAGCTCTCTCTTTTGCTTTTTCAGCTTGCTTTGTAAATCTACCAGATGATGTAAAAACTGTGCCTAAATATCTGAATTCACTTGTAACCTTTAGTTCTTGGTTTTGATACTGGAAAATTTCTGAATTTTTCTTTCTTCCATTTTTTTTAAATACAATAACTTGGGTTTTGTCTACATTGACTTCAATCAGGTTCTCTGCGCAGTAGTTTTTTAATGTGTCCAGCTGTCGTTGCAGTTGTGGCCTTGAGTCTGCAAATAGAACTAAGTCATCTGCATACAGTAGGAGTAGGATTTCATTTTGATTATTTATACTCACTCCTCTCATTTCATTTTTTCTAAAGTATTCTTCCATATCATTTAAAAAGAGGATAAAAGCTACACTTGATGCACAATCCCCTTGCATAACACCTACTTCCACATTTACGAGTTGCGTGTATTCCACTCCAAGACTCTTACATCGGTTAGATTTGTTTATATGAGGTCTTATAACTTTTATTTTACGAATTTTACGAACTAAAGGTAATGATTAACTACTATGATAATTAGTCTGGTTTAACTTGAACTTTTGGTCTGGTTATTATTCCTATCTTTTCTGGTACATCCTGTATATTTAGAAATTTAACAACAAAAGAGTCACTCATCACGGCCAGAAGTTTTCTACATTACCTAAGATATATAATACATATTACTATAAGACTAATAATAATAATCATATCTAATAATAATAATAATAATGTATGTGTATTATATTGATGATACTATTCCATATAACCACACAAATAAAGTACATAATAGTATTATAATAAAAATGACGATAGGTACAGACAAATTACATAATATTATACTCACATAAATAATAATAATAACTCTTTATTGACAAAAGGCGTGATTATTGCCTGAGGCAATCTCTGCCATCAAACCCATGATGTTCTTAAATAATAATGCACATGATATAGAAAAATCAAGGTATTTATCTACATATAAATTACATTTTTATTTATATTATTTGGTTAAATACCTACCTATGTAACTATGTATGTTAATAAAAATAGGTAGGGTGGTAACAAGAAAGAAATTTCAACTTAGGTGGCACGATGTTCTGAATAGGGGTTTTCACTAGCTTGTAATTCATTCAATTATGAGAGGAGATCTGGTTTAATAGCTCAGGCTAAATAGGAAAGACTTGTTTGTTGTTGTTATTGTCGTTGTTTGTTGATGTAACAAATGAAATTAATCAGCTTCTTCTGCTTTTCTTGTGTTTGAATAATTGAGTGTTGCCAGATTGAAACTTTTTTTATTCGAAGCTCTCATCCCTTCCTTCTGAAGTCTTGTAGATTCAGTGGCGAATTTCAAAATACGTGAAATGATTAATATACATATAAATAATTTGTTTGAATAGATTATATACATATTAGAGAGGAGAACGTAAAATTATTTATTAAAAATACTTTACAACTGTGCCAATGGGCACTTGCCTAAACACACAATACATTTTTTTTTACTAGGTCCGAACTCGAATTCATTTAAAATTAAATCTAATCCTATTTTTCCTTTAACCGCCTCTAGTGGGTATTTCAACCAATCTCAGCACTTTTCGGTAAAACAGTGTTGGTTGGATTAACAAATCCTATATATTTAATCCTGTTCATACTTTGGCCCCAGTCGGAAAATCTTACGGCCAGTTTAATTCTATTTTTTCGGTATCTAGCACAAGAGGTAAACAATTTCCAAGTCATTTGTCTTTTTTTTCTTTTTTTTTCAAGTCTAGAGAAAGAACCAGAAGTCTATGCTTTAAATCGAGATGTTTCTAACCTTTGTTATCAACGTCAACATTTTTTTTACCCATAAATATGTAAAATTGTAGGTATAAATTATGTAAAATGGTAGGTAATACTTTCCACCCAATCACAGATGGAACCCTCCCCACTGACTCCTGTAATTACCTCCCTCGAGGTTGACAGCATGTCAGGTCATCTTAATTCTAATCTAGATGAAGATTTTACACTTGAACTGATAAGGAGAGGAGAGAGAGAGAGAGAGGAGAGAGAAGAGAGAGAGAGAAGAGAGAGAGATATAAAGAGAGAGAGAGAGAGGGGGAAGACATACAAAATAGAGATAAATTATAGAGTATAACATTTAAATAATATATAGATGAAGTAATAAAAAATCACTGAGAAATGCTAATATAGTTCCATAAAAAAAAATTGAAGAGAGATTTTCTAGAAGAAACACAGCATAACACCTTAAGTAGTTGGATGAAACAAAATTAAATAAGAGAATTATAGAAGTAATGGAAAGGAAAAAGAAGAGGAAGAAGACAAAGAGAATGAAAAAGAAAAATAGAAAGCAAATAAAGGGAAGAAAAGAAGAAGGAGGAAGAAAAGAAACAGAAAAGAAAAAAGGGAAGGAGAGAAGATGAGGACAGAAAGGAGAACGGAGGTAGAGAGAAAGAAGGTAGAGAGAGAGAAGAAGAGAGAGAGGGAGAGAGGAGAGAGAGAGGAAGAGATAGAAAAAACAGAAAAAGAATGTGATGGAAAATGGAATCATATCGTAAGGTTCCAAAGAGATGAACTGATTTATAAAAATACGGGACTTGAACCACCGACTGCAGGTTACAAGTCCGCTACCTTATCGATCAAGCTATGAGGTCGGGAGAGAGAGAGAGAAGAGGCGATTGAGGGAGGGAGGGAGAGAGAGAGGGAAAAGAATAAAGAACAAAACAGAAAGAATGAATTGTGAGGAAAAAATGGAATCATATCTAAAGGGTTCTAAAGAGATTGACTGATTTATAACATCAATATGAACTGTAGGAGGTAGGGTAGCTTGGGGAAAAAGGAACAGAAGGGAACGTGCGTCACTATTATTTGTTACTTAGGGACACTAGAACTCCAGGGTGTTCCAAATATCCCACAAGTTCTGCTCAGTGATGCATTGGTTTTACTGTCAGCCTTGTATGTGTTACTATCTCATATATATGGCGTTCCGCGTTCCCCATATTGAAGAAATTATCCTAAATTATTTACCTGAAGGCATGGCCTATTAAAAGCATTGCTCATACTCATAATAATAACACTCTTTAGTGGAAGGTAACCACTAGGCCAGGTTTTTGCTCGAAACATTTTCTACCAGTCTAACATTTTCAGACCTACATAAGAATCCAATCACCCAAATGATGTTGTGATTCAGATCCCATTATAAAATGCACTCATCTTAGAAGCCAAATAAAAATGGATTAGGATGGGTCCTCTGTATACAAAAAATATGAAAAATAAAACAAATATTATTATTATTTAGTCCAAATTTTAATTAATGGGTGGCTATGGATTATTATTATTCGTTTAATTTTTTGAGCTCAGAATTTCTGAACCTGGAATCGTTTCGAAAAAGACTTGGACATTGGACACCCTGTAGTGCTCTCCCATCACTTCTGCTACTAAGGGACACATCAGAACGGCATATTAGAGGGAGGGAAGGAGGAGGAAAATAAGGGGGGATGTAGGATGAGAAAAAAGGAAGGAGAGGAGTGAAAGTGGAGGAAGAAAGGAGTGTGAAGGAGAGGGAGTCCCTTTATCCCCACTTAGACAAGAAGTCGAATGGACAATTTTTCGACAGGCAGAATTTATGTACCAATGTCTAAAATGGAATGGAGGATGAGCTGTCTAAATCATAGGGTGTGTCGGAAATACTGAAGCGTGGTGTAATCTCGGATATGACTGTGTAAATCATTGGTTGTCTTGTAAATATGGAAATATAATAACAATGGTTCAAAACTTGTATCAAGGTCACAAAAAAAAAACATTTTTTTTTAAATGCTCGTATATTGTCAAAAATATAAATAACTTGAAAATTCGTTTTATAGGTACTTTGTATAGCATAAGTTTTTTCGTAACCTGACTGATAAGTCCTCTTGCTCTAGCAGAATTTTTTGGTAACCCACAAATTAATCTGTGTTCATCTGTTCTCAAAGAGAGAAAAAAAAAAATTGTTTAGGATCTGAACCCACAAAACAATCCCATACCTTGACTTGAAAAGACAATGAACAGTTTGTGAATATTGTATGCCAATTGATCAACAAAAAAATCTCCTGGTTAAACTTGTTCTACCACCCTCGTGATTCTTGGCCAACTCCCCTGAGATAATGGGACACAGAACAGACCCCTGTGGTCCCCTGACCCCGCGCCTGACGGATGAGGCATGTCCTGATTGCTTTATTTGAAGGAAACAGAACAGAGAATAGATGACACTTTTTGTATGACGTCAAATTTATGACCCTGGGATCTGACTGAGCTACGAACGGGATAACATAACCGTATACCTGACTAAACAGTATCATAGGCATAACGTATATCAATGACAGAGACGTCTATTTTGTGAGTTATGACCATCTCTATCTATCTACCTATGAAAGACAGAAGATCTGTTTGACTGCAGGAGTAAAGGGACTTTTCAGTATTACCTCTGCAGAACTAACAAGGTATTATCTCTATCTACCTTTTTCTTCTGCTCATTTTTTAGATATTACTTTTATTATAAGTAGCAATAATACGTAGGTACATTATTAATTTTTTTACTGAGGGTCAGATTTTTTCCCAAATTTAGAATCAAAAATTTTATTGTTTGTATACACCTCGATATTGTTATTGTAAGTCACAGAAGCCGCAACCCGAAATCTTGCTGGACACAAATCTAGCTATATTATTTTCATCGCAATATATTGCTAGAGAATATATAGTTAGAAACAACTCAGATATTTCTAATTTTACGCCACAATGTTAGGTTAGTATAAATTATTATAATAAATTTACATGTATTTTTAAATAATAGTTTTGTTTTTATTTTTCTTTGAAAAGCGAGAATCTTGTACCTCTAAAACTTACCACTCTTGATCTTATGAGGTGCGATGGTGCATACAAGAGTAACTTACCGAAATCATAGACAAGAACAGTAAAAATTAATTTCTTGTTATAATAGATTAGTGATTAATAATATAAAAGGTTCTATTAAGTGTATTACCTAATCACTAATACGTCGTAAGTGATGTCACTCAAAAGACCGATCTCAGTCTAAAGCTCGATTGATAAGGCAGCGGACTCGTAAACTAGTGGTCGATAGGTCGAATCCCGAGTATCGTTAGAAACTCTGTAAGGCGAGTTTGTGTAATTGTGACATCAGTTTTAAACATTTGTAATTTAACATGAGTATGATATCTTGTTAGTTATAGTCAAAAGGTTTTGAGACTAACACCGCCATCCTAAAATTTGCTATCCTAGTAATTCGAAACACGACACAGTTTACCATCCTACAGAACCGGATTATCGGTATAGGTAGATAATAGCTTGAAAATATTGAAGTTTAAACAATGAGCGTTAGGTTATGTTAATCCATGACCATAAATTCTTCAACACTGGATTTTAAATTGACAATGATTCTGGCTTATCCGTTTACCTTTCAATCCTTGTTCAGATTAACTCATGGTTTCATCCGTCTTTGATCTTAATTATATCTCTTGGTGTATTTTACAAAAATGTTTTCTATGATTATTTTGATGTTGTTGAATTATTTTGCTTATGTTCTTTTTAATGGTAGATCAGGTTGAATATTTTTTATTCCTCTTTGTGTTTTTCGTCCATGGATAGCAGATTGTACAGTAGAACTACTGAATAATACTAACGAATATTTACTACAATACATAAAACACTTATTATATAGAACAAGTATAACTATACCTACTATAATAGTTGAATACACAATTTCATATTCCATGTCTCTTTATGTATTTCGTCCATGCGTTCATACCTATCCGTCTTAAAAATGATTAGTGATAATAACTTATTTCTCATTCAGAATTGTTTCATAAATTATACTATGTTGAATTATGGTGTATTGGTTATACAATTTACACGATTATTTGGTATTCCCAAAAAATAATTCTTTGCGTTATGTTATACTCAAATACCAGTGCAATGCGTCCCTATCTCTTCATACTTCAAAACGTCCCTGGTGCCGAGAAAGGCTCGTTATTATTAAACATATCAACCCAACCTGCTTCAAAAGCTTACAAATATCCACTTATCCTCAAGACCTACATATTTATCCACCAACACCTGTGAAAATTCTTTTAAAATATGAAAACTTTGATCAAAATTCAGATTTACCCAAAGGGAAGTCAAATGTAAATTTTATGAAAAAGTATAGAGAGCTGTGTTTCTCTCTTCTTTTCTTCTCATTATTATTTTCTTCTGTCTTTCTTTTTTTACCTCTATGCCTCTATCTTGTATCGATGGAACTTTTTTCCAGTCTTTTTTATTTCTCTTCTTTCTTTTCTAACCTTCTCAATCTCTTTAATTTTTTCTCCCCTTCCACACTCCTTCCTTATCTATTTCTTTACCTCCTTCCCATCTCTCATTTTCTCTCCCATTTTTACATCTCTTCCTCCTTTGATCAAGGCAACAACTTTGTTTCGCATTTTCCGTCAGGTCACAACACCTGTGCTTGCCCCGACGCTATTATGACAAAAGTTGTGGAACTCGATGCCACGGCAAGTGCAAAACTCAATATCAACGAGGTTATTGAAGATTTAGAAAAAAGAAAGATGAACAAAATGGAAGAAAAGATGAGAAAACGGATGAAATCGGGTGCACCTTCTTCAGAAAAATACAAAAGTTCCGCCATTTGTATGCTAAACTTGGAAAAAGTGCTCTGCAGGTTCGAAACACAATATCTTTTCAATACAAAATATTGATGATGATAGTACTCCTCATGACAACATCATGCCTTACTGTCTAGTGTTACAGAATATTCCAAATTCCCATGCCTTCGCTAAATTTTATCAGAAAAAGGAAGATTTAATTTTTCAAAACTTAGGAAAAGAGAATGAAGGAATTGGAGGAATATATTCAGATGTTTACATATTTTTCCAATAATGTTACCGAAATTTCTTTGAAATTTTAGTTTTTCTTTTGGTTATTTTTAATAAATTCCAGATTAAACCTCAGGGAAAGATCGAACACATTTTGGGAATTGACTTTTGAAGATAATAGACTCCTCTCAGTAGACTAATAAGCAAATTCCTATTCTATTTTTTAAATGAAATATAATTATGTAGGTACCCCCAGGTGTTCCTTATAAAAAATTAAAACATCATACTTCTTCTTTGATAAGAAATAGAAGAGGGAAAGAATATCAGGTGAGTCAGAAAAGATGATGTAATTAAATTGAGTTTGCACGGTTATTTTATATTAGGCAGGATTAATGGAGAAAAAAAAAATCGTAAATTAAATGATTAAAATGACATTTGTCTTTCAAGACCTAAAGAAAAACCCTTAAATAAATTATTTTAATAACTGTTTTGTCCATATTTTCAGACCATCAAAATTAATTAGGTAATGAATCTTAAATGTATATCACACAAAAAAATAATCAAAGGCCATGAGAACGAGTTGTATTGAATTGTAGCTGAGAACATTCCTATTTATGTATGTCAGTATAACAACCAATTCCAGTAAGTTGAATTCAACATTGAAAAAAAAACCATTCCGTACGCACGCCACATGAAAACAAGGCACTAAATAACGTCAAAATGGATACTCAACTGAACGACGCACGCCATAGCATTGGTTATGAAGAGATTGTAAAAAACATCAAAACGAATACTCAACTGAAAGGTGTATTGAAAACAACGTGGAATAAAGAATTGCCTTGCAAACAACTGTCAGAACGGCCAAGACATAGATGACAATGTCATGAAACGAGTTGTCACCACACAAGACATCATTCGACACAATATGAGCTAAGCCACGCCCACCATTGTTCGGGCCTTTTGCTTTGAAAATATCAATAACATTAAAATAGGTACTAAATGTAACATTTATTAGAGCTGTGTTCTTGGGATTGAAACTTCATACTATTAGATGTGGTATTGGCATGAGATAAAACATATCGATGGAATGTTAGCTGTTTGTTGATGTTGTAATTTGCTGTTGATGCTGCTACTTTTGTTGGGTTTTTTGTTGAGAATTGGAGTGTACATTGATTTTTCTTTGGTTATTTCGATGGTCGTGTTTTTGTTATTGGTGTTTTCCTGTAGTTTTAGATGTTTTGGTAATGATGATACTGTTGTATAATCCTAGGTGAAGTTCCTTTCATAAGCCATCAGTTTTCCATAATGTCCAACTTTTTACTAATATCTGCACTATTATATGCAGAATTATTACTTATCAACTTGGTACTCTGAGTAGAAACGCATTGAAGGTTCTGTGGAAGTAAATGCTGTGGGCATTATCAGTACGATAGATCAAGAAGCTTTGTTTTATTCTGTCCTCCATTTGCAAATACCACTTGCAAGCTTTTATTATTGTTATAAATATTGATATAAATGTTTAGAAATGTTCATAAATATAAATAAAAGTACCAGCTCTAATAATTTTTATATTTCTCATACATATAAAGCACCAACATATGTCAACCGGAGTGGACCTAAACACTTCTCAATGTCACAGACAAGGTATAAATTTTTTGTTCAAGCACTTTGTTTCTCAAAGTTCAAATCTCAAGGCAGAATTATCCTGATGGCTGTTGATACTCTCACGATTTTGCCATTAATGTAGGTAAGTCCATCATTCTGAAGCTTTATGAATATAGGGACTGGGTGTCGAGCAAGTAAAGTCATGATTGGACTTTTATAAAAATAGGAAAAAAAAAATAAAGTAATTTTTTATCAGAAATTTGTATATTTTAATATTTTTAAAATGAAAATTCTCTCATTTTACGGTGTTCTAACATTTCTAACTTAGATTCACCTATTTTAATGAATTTATTTAATATAATAATACTTATTAAAGACTTGACGGAAACTCGCTGGATCACGAGTATGTATATTGATTTAATAAAATCACTGAAGATAAAATTGATTTTATAAATATAGGGAATTTATTAATGCAACCATTATACTTACTATCTTCATTTCCAAATATTTTCATTAAATAAGTTTCAAATGATAAATTTTGTTTTTCTGCTTCTTTTTTAAACCTAGTCCACATTAATGGTTGAAAATAACAACGCAAACCATTATCAGACGTCTTTTCCTTTGAGATCAGACTTTCCCAACTTTCGGCACAGCCTGTGGTGGAGCATAATCCAGATGGAATGTGTAGCATATTATAATGCAGCCGAGATTGATGGACATCGGGCAGAAAGCTTGATGTGAAATTTATCACGTGATCCGCACCGGAGAGCTTGGATCAAAAGTTGAAGACCGAGATGATGTTAATCCTCCGACTCAAGCTTCTTACCGTCTGGGAGAGTGATAATAGTTGCGATACTGGTGCTAGTTATAAGAATGAAAATGAAGATTTTGAAGCTGATGATGTTATGGCAATAATAAAGATGTAGGTATGGGCATTCACAGTCAAGTGGTTAAGGCGCTAGTCTGGTAATCCAGATAGCGTAGGGATTCATTTGATCGAATACCACCCAATGCATGAATTTTTCCTCAATTATTTGAGTATGGGACCATAAATTATAAGACTCTGAAGATTTGGAGGTAGAAAATGCTTTGAGTATATTCCACTAACGAGTGGTAACCTTCTACGGAATAGTTTTTACAATTACATAGATGTCAGTAATTTTGATGGTGTTGGTGATTGTATGATGAGCAAGATGATAAATATGATGTTGGTGCTGGTAAAAATACCTTGAATAGTTGCAGAGGTAGTAATGATGATAGTAATGGTAATATAGTGATGGTTGTGATGAAAGGTGAAAAACGCGTAAATGAATTGTGCATTATCAGGAGTAAGGGACCCTGTCTTGCAGGATAAACAGGTATTGTACTATCGCAAGAGTGCTGATGTTACAATTACTCCAACCTGCCTTGTTAAAATTCGACATGCTTAGAACTCTCAAAACACCGACCTTCAGGTTACAAGTCCACTTTAACGATCAGGCTACTTGAGGTCGGTTGATAGTTATGCTTACTATAATGATATCATTGATGATGAACATGACTCTTTTGCTGATGTTAATAATAATATTAATAATGCTGATAGAAATAGTTACAGTCATAATGGTAATACACATCATACTAATAATAATAAAGGTATCTACTCTTAGGAGTCGTAAAACTTTATAGTCCTGAATTACATCGGCGCGTAGAGTATGGGTACATGTTTATTAGGGTCTTATAGATGGACGATCTGGTAGTTATTGATGAGTTCGCGGACTTGAAGGACTTCAATCAGGCCAAGGAACCTTGATGCATGTGTTGCGGAGAGATCAGTTGCAGAGATCATATCCTACATATTTTGTATAAAGAAGTCAGAAATATCAGTCTGGGCATTCTATCAAAACATGGAATAAGTTAAAGTCAAACTATTCAACAGAAAATTTCAACAAGGAATAACGTTAACTACAAGGAGAATATTCATGATTTTGCTACTCACAATAGAGTTGTCATAATTACGCAAATCCAATTAAATTTTTGCAGTACCTACATGGGACGCGAATCAACGAACTCCAGGTTAAGAGTTCTCTGCAACAGCCTACATATTTATATCGTGTATGTACCACAATTTGTGATCTCTTCATATCAACATCCTCTAATAAAATATAGAATGAGGATAGATAAATGAATAAAATGGGTAAACGAGAGAGAGAGAGAGAGGCGAGGTGATGGCAGATCTGAATCAACAAAGGAAGCAATAAATTTGATTGGAAATGAAAGAATTAAACATTCAAAATAAACTAGAAGAAGGAGAGATAACAGATCTCATCACAAAACTAATTCGGGCTTTGTCTTCAGTGGCGAGTTTCTCGCAGTTCCAAAAGGATGAAGAGATGACAAGAAATTATGGGATCCAGAAAAAAATGTGTAAGACACATAAGTATTCAGGGAATTGCATAATTATGTGGATTTAGTGTGACATAAAAAGAGGATAAAACTAGAAATTTGGTTAAATATTGTGACATCAATAGAAAACAACGTTGATAATTAAAAGATGTCAATTTGCAGGAGTATGATAATTATGTGATATTGGACAAGAAAAATGCACAACTAGAGTTCTTTGTACCCCAAAGTCCATAATGATTTGATGCACCTTCTTCAATGTCTATGACCTCGAACATTTTTGTACCAAAAAAAGTGTTACATTTACTCATGTAAAGTGAAAGATAATCAAAGAATCTTGGATTCTCCACTGGATTGGACAAACAAGAGATGTCTTCAAAAGTATGTTGGCAGGGTCTGAAGTATTCGAAGAACCATCATCCACCTGTAGAACGAAAGATACATACCTTGATGTATATATCTAAAAATTTCATTTATTATGTCCAAATGAGACTCCAATCAACTCCATTGGTACAATATGCCTTTACACGATCGTTTTTCTGGAATTGTTAGGGGGTAAATTTATCTTACACTTCTGCATTACCAATGAACGTTTTCATACTTTGACTAAATTTGGTTACAAATTTCATTTCAAAATTACTTTCAGTTTTGATCAAATTACTATTTTTGAGACAAGCTTCTCACGAGAAAAGGATATCAAAATAAATTGGGTTTGTGTGGTGTTGAAAATTTAGAACACATTTCGAGAAAGTAAAAGACAAAGACAATTTCAGAGCAAACAAAAAAGAACTGCAATTTCTATTCGAATGAAAAGCTACCTCAGACATTTTGGAGGGAAAATAGAGGAAACTCCCAAGAGACTCCTCTTTAGCTTCGGGCCGGAAAAGCTCCAGTTGTTTTCTTTAGTTTTTCCACATGTTTATTCTGTCCTACATAAACATTTTCTGGATCTTGTTGATTGAACGTAAAACCCCATTTCATACTTGAGTACATGTAGGTTTTTTTAACGGCAAAAAACACTCCTCCCCCTCCTTCGGTGAATTTCTAAATTTTGTTCTGAATATGTATTTTATCATTTCATCAAGTTTTTTCTGCTCTTTTGAAGAGGACCTTGCTGTGTGGTATTTTTATAACTGCATATATCTTTGGGAGAGCAGCATGGTTCTTGTTTTTCGTTTTAATCCTCAATTTACGAGTGCTCTCCAGGTTGTGTGAATTGAACTGTGTAAAAACATAATTAACCACAAGCATTGAGAAAATGCCACACCTATTATGATCAGGCATTTGACAGTAGTGCAATACTTAAATTACCAAGTTTAACTTTACAATACTAGTCACAATGGAGGAAATTGTGTCTCACACTTCAGCAAGGACTTAACGAATAACATCTTCATTATCAAAGAAGATTATTGATATGATAATGATCATTAGTTTGACTCTTAACCAAAAAATATGTTTAAAATAATAGAAAGTGTGGCCTGATTTGAAGAAAATTTAAACTCAACATGAATCTATCATTAACTTGAGAGTCATAATATTCATGCAAGCTCAAAGCTCCATGTGACTTACATATTTCTGCTGCCTCGATATTTTTACACTAAAAGCAAGTCTAAGAAATGACACACAAAAATGCGCAGACCAAATCTGTGAGGTTCCCAGTGAACATCTCAGAACAATAAGGCAACTTGCAGACTTGTGCATCTACAAGAAATAAATAAACATTGAACAATACATTAGAGAAGATCGCAGGCACAGAACAAGGATTATTCTGGGGGACCAAATCGAGTTGCTTTTACTATTGTTTTGTCTAGTACATTTACATTTTTTTTTAATGGGTATCTTTCAACTGTATTCATAATCACAATTCATTTAGTAGCATCATTTGTTCGATGCTGCCAAACTTGATATTTTGTCATTTCATCAAGTCAAAACAGTAAAATTACAAGGGCCCCCCACCAACTTAATGAAAAATCTGATGTTTCCACTCTATACTGACTACTCAAGGTCTAATAAGCAAAGCTATTGAAGAAGTGTATTCATATACCTACATACTGAAAATTAGGTAAAAAAAATTGCCGTTGTTCGTACCAAGAAAACACAAGCAGTGGAAAAACTGTATAAATACTGCGTATTTTTCTTTATTAGATAAATAATTCTGACACACAAAGAGACATTTAAGAAGAAATGTTTTTAACACTCACGACCTGTGCAACTTACGAAAGCGATAAATATATTAGTAAACATCAAGTTAATTTCTAATTATTTCAAAATGTTCACTCATCATACCACATCTAGAACAATTCCTGATGATCTCACAACAAAAATACAAAATAACATACCTCAAACTGCAGTAATCAAAATGTTCACCAGACATACAACAATCTTGTGTATCTCAACAAAAATACAATAATACCCAAACGAGTAACAAACAAAAACAAACTTGTGGTTCTTCCAACATCCACAGTTCTAAACCTCTGCTGCCTCCTGACATCCCTCTGAATTTCAGACCTGCAACTATAGAATCTTCGTCTTGATTTGCATAAATTGGCTGCACTACCAATCGGAGGAACGAGCTTCCTGCTCAGGTCTCCCGAACCTCCTTGAGAAACATTTTATGCATCTCATTTGCCCTTTCTAATTGTTCTGTTTTGTTTAATGAATAATGAGGAATTTTGATGATATAAACAAAAAGTGTTATTATTTTATTTTTAATCTAAAAAACAAATCCTACTACTAGAAACTGATCATAGAATTTGTTCGTATTCTACGAAATTACATTATTTAGAGCACCTAATGATAACAAATTAACATGATGTATCATTAATAATTAAAATTAATGATGGAACTCCTTATACCTACCCGCATCTTATTGCGAAATTTTAAAAACATCAGGATTTGATTTGACAGTAGGATTTGACCCTCCTTATTTACTTATTCCATAACCATTAGTTCATAACGAAACACGAGGAATACGAAGATCCTCGAATTTCAGCCACCAAAGGAGGGCATCCACTATTGTTTCTGTTTCAAAAGACCTACGAACTCCTGTTTAACCTAAGAAGACAAAAACACGTTTAACAAAAGAAAAAGTGGTGCTACCTTTGCGAGAGAGAACTGAAGTGGTAGCAATCATTAGGATTGGGTCCGGACAGTTTGGTCGCCTGGCTCGTATCTATAGAGTACATAATATACATACATAAAGTACATACTATTCCTGGCTCATTTCTATAGAGTACATACCACGGGACCTCATGACGATTGTACTAGGGCCTGAGACAACTGGCGAAATACTATGTGAGAACTTTTCTGCCCGAAGGCGGCAGAGGCGAGTATGTGGCATTTATTCATCACGTCATACAATACAATACAATACAATACAATACAATACTCTATTAATTCTGACAGAATGAGACTAAAAAGTCCCTTGACTCTCACACCAAAGTCTCATATATTAGTATGATCGTTCTCATCAAACAGTGGATCGTCCTAATCTTGGCAAAACTTTGTGAAAACTTGGCAGTTTTCACAAACTTATTTTGATTTCGGTTCGGCACAAATTGGGTTCGTCAATTTTCAACCTGTTCCAAAGGAAGAATTCGTTGGTTTTGGCATCCCTGCTTCCTCATGTATGGTTGCCCTTCCTACCTCAGATTAATGAAACAAAATTTGCATTGATTGGAATCCTAGCTCAGGAAAGTATTTTTTACTTAGCAAGCACATTAACAGCAGTAACAACAAAGTTGATTTTTCATTACGATTATAGATCAACACAGTAAGCATGGAATGAGCTTTAACCCATCAGGGCCGAACTTTATTTTTTTCGACAGAAATGCATGAAATTTTGATATGTTACTAATAAAAGCAATCTAATCAACTTACATTCTATAAAAAAATGTTGTACCTATCACGGTTTCCGAGATATAGGGTGTGACATATATGTATGTCTCGGCCCTTACGGGTTCGAAAATTGTAAAAATATTGAAAATCAATGAAATACAAGCTAACTTAAAATACAAAACGTATTTTATATTTTTTGAAAATTAAAAGAGTAAAAAAAATTAAGGAACATTTTTTTTATTAATAAATCACAAAAAAAAGAAAGAATAACAGCAAGTACAAGGGATTTCCAGGACACAGGTAGGTATCTACGCACGAAGGTTGTGGTAACTTTCAAAACATAAGACACAGCAACCAATGTCGCATTTTGCACACATTGTCCTTGCAACTGAGGTGCAATCTGATCCAGCACATCTTCGCCGCCTAGCATTTGGAATAAATGTAATCCAATGATCAGTTCTGTCATACCTAGTTTCCAAAGATGAGCTTGCCACTCGGAGTTGCCGCACATGTCTTGGCTTACTTCTGTATCGAACAAGGTAATGTTGTACGATGTCCCGGCGAAATTGAAGTTGAGTCATGGATGAATCTACTTCTCTTTTGTAGAGAATCCAAGCGTTCTGAAGAGAAACATCTAAACACCAAGTGAAAATGGACCACCACCACTTCTTGCTGCGTACTGCGACGCGGTACCTATTTATATTTTCGTCCATTAGGTCCGTACCTCCCATGCTTCGATTGTACTGTTTTATCAGATTTGGTCTGGCAAGTTTAATAATTTTTCTTTCGGCCCGTGAGTATCTTTCTACTTGTGAGACGGGAGTTGTACCATACCTATTACTCGCCACCTGTACAGCATTATTATCAACCCAAGACACTATAAGGGAACCTGTGTTCCTCTCAATTTTCGACACCACAAGGGCCGAGAGCTACATATATGTTACACCTAACTTTGAGCTTTTATAAAGGCGTAATGCTAACAGATAAAGATATACAGTTTTTTTATACGAAGACAAATATTGTTTTTAATAAAAATTAAGAAAAAGAATTTTAAAAATAAAGGCTAATTAAAAATTATTTTACTTACTCTCTACGAAAATCCATCTTGAAATTCACCAAAAATTACCTTGAACTTTACGGACGCATAACTCCGGAACACTAATTGGTAAATATGTCAACTAAAATCACAACGATAGAAAATATTGTTTTCTACTAGCACTACACTTCCCCCTCCGATAACTTTCACCATTGCGTAACTACTGATAAGATCAGTGCGATAGGTATGGTGTGACATATATGTATGTCTCGGCCCTGATGGGTTAAGAACTCCATTGTTTCAACAACAAAAAAAGACTTCACTGTTTTCTCAGAGCGAGAGCCGCTTTCCCGGGTATCCAGTAAGCATAAATATTGGCGTGTTCACGTAACGTCTTCACTGTTCCAAGCTCTTGATTTATAAGCACAAGCTTATTTATTGTTCGTATAGATATATTACCATTTGGTACTCTGGACCTTACAGGGTGAATCAATCACTGGAAATTGCGCAGGATTATGGATGGTAACTACTTCTTTGTGGAAAGAATTTTACCAAAAGAAGACCAAATAGAAATGGATGGTAACAACTTCTTTGTGGAAAGAATTTTACCAAAAGAAGACCAAATAGAATTAGAACATTCATATTATTATTATCTCGGACTCTCCCTAGAGCTATTGACAGGTTCTTCAAAGGTAATCATACACATATAATAGAATTGGCGGGTCGGAGAGCTAAATATGATTGTTGAAAGAGGCAAAATCCTTACCACCGTCTTGCTCTTATGTCTTCTTTCAGTTGGAGTGAGCAGGTAAGTTTGTATAAAAATAGTGTCAACCTCAATCACCTGCTCATTTTTTCACTACTATTGATAGTCTTCCAAGTAAAAGCAGGTTACTGAAGGCAAAAAGTGTAGAAATGCTAAAGCTGTGAGATTTGTTTCCATCGTGGGCTGAATGTGAACAATATTGGACAAATTGCGAAGTGCATCTTGTGGTTAGAATTTGAGACATTTTGAAAATGGATTTCTATTTGTCATCCAACCCAAACAAAGGCAACTTTTGTTTTAATATCTTTTGATGATTTTCTGATGGGATTATTCTGACAACCAAGAGGTTTGGTTCCCTTCTTTTTCATTTATGAGGCCATCCTGTATTACTACGCTAACATTGTGAGTACTTTATCTCTGGAAACAATCGATCCTACTAGTCCGTCCCAAGTCAAATAGGTATCCTGATCCCAGCTGTACCCTCCGTAAATACCTCGCTGACACGGTTCTCTCTCTTTCTCTTTTTCCATCTTCATCTCTCTCTCTCTCCCTTCATTGTTTTGTTTTAGGATAGGGAGCTGTTGGTTTAGTAAGTCTCTTGGCAAGTGCGAATATTGTGTGACGAATACTTGGAGTATTTAATTTTATGCTTTAAAGCTCTCCTCTATTTCCTACGCGACGGAGATAAAGATAATTTTGATACTTTATTTTGAATGTGGAAAGATAATACGAATATTTTGAATGTATAATGTTGAAAGATTCTTTGAAATTCTACGAGAAACTGAATTTAGCTAACAACTGATTTATTATTTGTATACTTGGACCTAAGAAAAGCTTATGCTACAGTTTTAAGAAGCCATTTTTTTATTCAAACATAAGACAGTAAAGAAAATGCCAAGTAAATACTTAGTGAAAAATATGTACATGAAAAAATGTGTTTGAAAGAGGTGAGACAGAAATAAAAAGTACCTATAATAGGTTATTTCAGAGATACTTGTACACATTTAGAATTTCATCAAAGTCTCTTGTATCAGGCTATTCAACTATAGCTTAAAGTTTGTAAAGTGAAAATGTTGGCCCTGGAATCAGTATCATCATTTCCATTTCTAAATACTGCATTTCCTCTCTCACGAAATGCAGCGCCGCCCCTGAGCAGATACTTATGTGCCTTTTTTCAATAACTCCTCTCTCACAGTCTGGTAGTTTAGCATTCGAGACTTCAGAAATTTCACAAACATTCGACTTCTCCTTATCTTCGAATTCTTTTGTTTCTAATCTTCATTTATTTATTTTATTTGTGGCAAACCAATAAATTAAGGCCGCGACGCGAGGACAGACCATATCTTTCTGGTGGACAAGAAATAAAATGTTATTTACTGGCGATGACCAGGAATGTCGTGTCTTTTGTAGAAAATGTCCTGGCCACGTCGTGTACTTATGGTTCAGGTGGCTGTGTTGCCATGGCAACTCAGGTTGGAAACCTGTTTGCCTTTGGTTTTTTTGCATGTTCTGTGGTTTTTAGCCTTCTGTTACTTCTGTATCAGTTGGATCAGATAATGCTAAAAGCGATAATAATGCTGATGGTAATGATAGTGTTGTAACATAACTACTTCTGCTGCTACTGCTCATGATGACAGTAATTTTGATAATGATAGTGGTATCGACTCTCAAGAGGAAGGCAAAGCTGATCTGAATGGATGATTGCCTGCCTAGTGAGGCACACACGGTGTCGGATGAAGAACAGGTAGCCAGGAACATTATGGGAGTCTTGGGACATGGGCCAAGTTGTACAACCAGGAGCAGATCTTCGGTTGTAATGAGACCAAACCGCATGGGAAGCTAGTGTAATCATCAAAGGCCGCGGCTAAGAATTGAGCGCCAATGTTTATGGTCAATGAAACTTCATTTTAGTGAAGCAAGAAATGGACGAAAGCATACTTTGAGTAAAAAGAGTGCTGTTTGAAGACATCAAATTCAAGATTTGACGTTCTACGATCACAGTCATGAGAGAAAAAAGCGATGCAAAATCTTTCTCGGCTAGTATTATGTAAGTGTTGTCTATTATTGCTGACATTTGAGTTTAGTTAAACAGGAATTACAATATTGAGTACTCGGCGTCGCGTCGCTCCGCTCGGTCGGTCGTCTAGGCGACTTATAATATCTACCAACCAAATCAACCCAACTAAAAAAAAACTTACCACTCTTGAACTAATCTGGTGCTTGGTGAGTAAACAGGGAAAGAGAACTTACCTGAAAGCAGAGACAAAAAAATAGACAGTCAATATTTTAAGTTAATACATAAAAGACAGAGCCTGTGCTACTGAGAAAATTGGCCAGTGAAAATAACTGGTTTTTAGATAGATATTTTATTTGTACATTTATAAATTGTTCAATTTGCTGTGCAAAGTTGGATAAAATTACATATAACATAAATAGAAAGCAATAATATAGTAAAATAATCCTAATAATAGAGAGAACTCCAGAAAATCCGTCAATTATTCTGTCCAAAATATTTGTACCGGTGAAAATTCGAACCTAAGACCTGAAAGTTCAAACAAAATGGCACTACTCTCTCAGCCAGCTAGACAGGTAACTGACGAGAAATCTTTTGTCATAATTGAGATGAAACTCATCTCTTCATAGAGGGCTCAAAGTTCTTCAATGATCGACAAGGTCATTACACGAGACCTATTAAATACCGCAGACCCATTCATTAACTGCACCATACCCACAGAACCAGACGTTTTATGGTCCTAAATTATACGGCACGGGTATTGCGCTAGTAGAGTTGCAGTAAGTTTAATGGCCATTGAACTTTTCAATATACAGAAGGTAGTTAAGTGGGTAAGTGGTACGGAGAGTCAACTTGAAGAAATGAAATCAAATGCTACTCTACCGGATGTGGTTTTTCTGCGGGTAACCATCAGGTAACCACCACTTTGACTAAACTTATCCAGGGACGATGGTAAAACAGGTCTGACTTTAAGTGAGATAAGCTGTCAGGATTAATTTTACGAGGATGATATAATAACATGTAGAGAGTACGTGTAAGAATTAAGAGTCCTCTTGATAGTCAAACAAATAATTATGTCCATTTGTCCATAACATATTCAATAGTGTTCAAAGTCTAAGAGCCTTTCTTTAGATTGAAATCCGGTCCGTCCGGAATTTTGATAATAAGAATAATAAGACTCTTTAGTGGAAGGTAATCACCAGCCAAGACCTCTGAGGGTTAGGTGGTAGAAAATGTCAGATTCTTATTACTATGTATGTGGTCACAAAGTTGATGAGGAAAAATGCATGCACTGGGTGGGATTCGAACCAACGGAACCCAATGCTACCTAGATTACCAGACTAGCGCCTTAACCACATGACTACCAGTGGAATTTTAAAGAATATTTAGCTGAATAAAGATTACTGTTGTGTGAAATCGACTAAAAATTTCTAGTTACAGGAGTAGAACCATCCGAAAGCATCAATACAGTGGTAGGAATGGTACTTCTTGCTGCAAGAACAGTTGGTGTTTTTTTCTCTCTTATTGATAGATGACTTTGTAATATCTTTATGATGGAGAATATTGATAAATAAAACGTTCATAGCTTTTACCTTCTCAGGTATATATTATGTATATCTTAAATATAAATGGTAGGACATATTTCATATTAGTAGTCACACGAAAGTTGGTTTACTTTTCTCTATCAATATCAACCTTCACAAACACTAGAGCGGTGTTCATTGATTTATTTTAGACACAGGCAATTACTACCACCACCGATCCAGATACATACACGCATACATAGGTCCGAACTGATTTCCGATAAGATGATTTACTATGAGAAACCCAATACCTGGCTCTCAGCAAATTATGGGCCCAGAATCTTATTAGGAGGAAGAACAACCTGTTCAGAGTTCTGCTATGTGGATACATAACAAGGGACAGTGTTTTATATATCTCTATAAAGGTATAATTTACTTATAAATTTACATAACAGAATCAGTATAAACAGAAAAGTGAGAAGTTGTATTATAATGTACATGAATATTAGAACATACCTGGACAGCAGGCTGCTTTTAGCTTATTATTGCTCTCATCAGAAGATAATAGTTCTGAATATCTATGCCATCAACTAACCTTTTAATTTCAATAAACAAACATTACAATTACCTTTGTGTTAATCACCTTCGTGATATCACAACTATTCAAACTCGCTTAGCTAAATCTACGCTGAAACCGGGACTTGAACCACCGACCTCCTGGTTACAAGTCCACCGCCTTATCGATCAAGCTACTGAAGTCGGTTGATTTTTACTTTCCTTATCTTATAATAAGGAAAGTATTGTATTCGTCGAAAATTTGACCTACCCAGTTTTTCACATTTCTGGACGAATCATGGCCTCAGGATACCAAAAAAGTTGTTTTCAGCCATTGGTCCGTGCGTCTGTCTGTCTGTCTGTCTGTCTGTCTGTGTGTGAACAGGATATCTCAAGAACGGTAAAAGCTAGAGACTTGAAATTTGGTATACAAATTAATTTTATACACCAGACGAACCACGAAACTTTTGGTTGAAATCGGCCGCATTCTGCGGCCACAGGCCCGCAAATGCTAGCCGCAAGCGCCGCTTCTTTAAATTGGTTAAAGATACAAAAATTTTTAGAGAACAACATTTTCTTAGATTAAAAAATAATAGGGGTCTATTCTGATCATTTTTTGATATCTTGAACTTTTTGGAACTCGGCCCCAATTTACCGGTATTTTGGGGGGGACCCGCTTTGACTAATTTTTTAATATTCATCCTACATGGGGTTATGACATATCAAATTCAATGATTTTGAAGTGCTGATTACGAATTTGGCATGGTTTTTAGTTATCTGATTACCGTTGAGTCACAGTGGCGAATTCGACTCCTTTTTGGGGATAAGGAAAGTCGTGTGATGTTTACACCAATTTTTTAATAAAGTTTTATTTGACGATAAAGTGGGTAAAAATGGAATTATAATATTTGTCTTGGATTTCACCTTAAGCAATCAGTCACCAAGGCTCTGAAGAGGTCGGTAATCTGTTGGATACTTAAAAAACAATTTGAACACAAATCTTCTGCTCGATATTGGTCGGAAATTATTTTCTTTTTCGGAACCCAAATTGAGTTTTGGTGTATTTGTGAGAGTGGCAGTCAAGGGGTTTGATGGATTTGACGACTTGTCTATCAGTATTGATGGAGAGGCCTGAGCCGACCAAAGTAGATATTTGTGGTAGAGTTACAGATTTGAGTCTAAACTTTAGACAAGTTTTAAGTGCCAGGTAATTTTTAGTGTAGAAACTTGGTACTTCTGAGTGTATCTATAGATTTTGGGAGTTTTTTTTTGTGTCTGTGTCCCTTTCCTTCAAAGTAATCTATACTGCCGCCGAGTCGAATTCAAGTATTCGTTTGCTAGAAAAGTAGGAACTACTTTTATTTTGTGGCGTTTTCATTACTTTGAATAATTTGTTTAGTAAGTTGTGTGTCTTAAGTTGATGCTCCATTACACGTATTAGGTTTTGATCAAACGCGATATAATAATTTCATAAGTAAAATCATTATCATATTGTTTGATAATGTTTCAATTATTAATATTACTTTTACTTCTCGTTGTTGTTGGTTTTATTGTTGTGTTTTGTGGCGTTGATTATTTTTATTGCTGATATTTCAGTGTTACTTCTCATGATGTCGCCCGGATCAATCAATCAATCAATAAAGCTGCCAACCATCTGTCAAATGTCAACTAGCTCCCCATCTCTCTCTCCTCCTATATCTCCATATCCTTCGTTCTCTCTCCCACATCAATAAAATATTGCTCTCTCTCTGTTTCTAGTTTTGATGTTCTGATGTTGCTCTTGCATGATTCATTTTTGTGACGAAATCCTCTTGTGAAGATAATAATGCTAGCGATACTGAGGATTCTGTTGTTGTTTAGTGATGGTGTTGATTATTTTTTTAGTAATTAGTAATTTTATAATACTATTTTATTGATTACTATTTGTTAATTAGAGACAGGAGGGGGGAGGAGTGACTGATTGGTGACAATGGTACGTTGATTAGGTATAATGGGCTAAACATATTTTTTGATTGATTGTATATATTTTTTCAAGTACATTACCCTTTATCTGTCCTAGTAGCTCATTTGTGAAGGAGTTGCGACTCGTAGGTTAGAAACAAATCAGGATACTAGAGAACATAGAGATCAAGGCTAAATTATAAAAAGCTTGGTAGATTTGGCACATCCTCAAAAGAAGAGAAAAATATCAGGAAAAGTGTTATCTTGGAAGCTTCGATAAAGACGATAAAATATATTGTAGAAATAGAAATAAGAAAAGAGACAGAGATAAGAGTACGAGAGAGAAGAGAGGGTAGCAATGAGTGAGTGAGAGAGAAGGAAGGTGAAAAGGTGTGTGTGTGTGAGAGAGAGAAAACAACATTGGACAAAGAGAAAGACAGAGAGGGAGCCAAGGAGTGTGTGTGAGAGAGAGAGTGGTGGGATGGAGTGAGAGAGATACAGGGAGATAGAAAGAGACAGAGAGGGAAGCAAGGAGTGTGTGTGTGAGAGAGTGATGGGATGGAGTGAGAGAGAGACAGGGAGATAAATAGAGAGAGAGAGAGAGCAGGTTAGAATAGAGAATATGATGAAGATAAGTTAAAAAAGATAGGAGAGTGAGAGAAAGCTGTAATACAGAGAGATAAAGAGAGAAAGAGAGATCAGGGTCAAAGAAGAAGAAAGGATAAGAGATAAATAGGGAAAAAATATTGGCAGAGGGAGAGAGAAAAAGAGAGATATGTCGAGAATAAGGGAGGGAGAGAGAGAAAGAAAAACAAAACCATTCCTTCTCCCCGGTGACAAGTAACGTACGCGATAAATTAAACTGTACATGAGAGGGAGAGAGAGAGAGAGAGAGAAATAGAGAGAGAGAGAGAAATAGAGAGAGGAGAGAGGAAGATGTAGGGACTAAGGATAGACTGAGAGAGAAAGTTAAGTTTTGGACGTGAAGCAGGATAGAAGATTTTATTTGTTAAGGCTCGTCCAGCAGAGTTTCCTCTTAGAAGTCGTCAAAAAGTGTGCGGTATAATTTTTGCAAGACAGATTAGTATGTTAAAAAATGTTAAAACAGAGCTTTTGCAGTATTTTTTTAATGTGCCTACTTTCTAAACAAATGAATGGTTCAGCCAAAAGGGCAAAGCACCCTTCCGTTCGACATATTACTCAGGTTTCATTGTTTTTTTTTTTTTTTTTTTCATGGGCAATTACGACTTTCCGATCAGCACAAATGAATGACACTTTACCAAACATAGACACCACGTAAACCAAATAAATACGTGTGTACAAGTCTTTTTGCCACAGGTTTTGACAGAGAAGTGTCCTAAGTAAGTACATATTTATGAATTTTTCGTCAGCATTCTAATTGTCACTTAACTTATCGTCACGTTTTGATGTATCAATTTCAAAATTTCCAAAAGAAATAATAACAACTTGAGTTCGTGTGGACGAAGCCTTCTGCCATACGTTTCGACGGAGCAGTGTCTCAGATATAAATTTAAGTCAGCACTAGTAACTTCCCAAGCAGCATACATAGATGACAATCATACATAGTTAGACTCATAGATATCCATGCTGTCCCCATAGTTCTGAACCTGGAGCCAAAACAGAACATAACTTTGTCTTCGCTTCGGATAGGTTGACAGTGTTGCCGCTGCTGTGCTGACTCAAGTCTGGAGTCTCAGTGGAGAGACAATTGACAACATCTCAAAGTGTATCCTGGTAATGAGCAATGGTAAAAAGAGATGTTTCTAAATTTTATATTTTCAGTATAGTTTTTTGTTTGTTTAAAATAATTGAAATCATGAGCTGACTGACCTTGGTCAATCTTGTATTTTTTATTAATGAGAAGTTGCGTTTTTATGGACATTTATTTAAAGAGAGGTTTATAAGAATCTGAGTTCTAGTCCCGAATTCACGTTTATTAGGAGAAACTGTGGTACTGTGCAATGACAGGAAAAGAAAGGCAAGCTTCTTGTAATATTAGATGAAATACTCGTACCCACAAAGATTATTATACATATTCTACACAAATGTACTACATATATTATGCATACAGACTCGTACATTTATATTTATAATAAAAAAAAAGATGCAAACGGTCATTTTTGTCTGATGGGTTCTTGTCATTGAATCGTTCACAAAAAAAATCAAGAAAATTTCATCGGTGATGTATTTTTTTTTAAAAGTTTTTCTTCTGCTTTCTTTTCCACTTGACTTGTGAGATCTATTCGGCGGCAACACTGTAATCCATCTCTCAAGTGATAGACCGCCTGAAGGAAGACATGAGGATTGAGTGTATCTGTTAGGAGTGATAAGTAAGGGGGGGGTGCACCCCCCCCCCCCCCCCCTACACATCTGGATTAGGTCCCGCTGTAGACGAGGTGACATCACACGAAACTAGAATGTAATTTATAGCCTTCATTATCGAAAGAACATACCTCTCTCTCTCTTCAGTCAATTTTCAGAGCTGTGTAACAACAGAGAAGTTAACTAGAAGGCGTGAGATATTAGAACAGACCTAACTCCTCACATACATAAGTTGGAACTTTTTCTTTTGCAATCTCGAGTCATATTTTATTAGAATTTTTTCAGAAAAAAAATTTAGAATCTTTAATAAAAAATAATGTATTATAAATCTAGAGTAATTGTTGATTTAATGATTAAACATAAAAAAATTCATCGAAAACTCCAGCTTTTGGAATTGCTCCCAAAAATGAAGCCGGGTTTCCGTATTATAAATGTAAAATTACTCAAGATTATCAGGAATAAACTATTGAAACACTTTCTGATCGGTCACTTACAGTCATGATACTCAATTACTCATGATGGAATCAATGGTAAACTCATCGTACGCGTTAACATATACATATATTTCCTATCAATAATATTTAACAACTCAATCTTTTTTAGATCAAGCTACTTTTGTGTTAATGAAATCGCGGTCCAATCCAGTGAAATATTTCTATTGACCGTAGGGCCCCATCACGGTTACACAGTTTGGCCAGTCCTGGACTATCTTATGTAATGGCCCATCATAAAGTCATAGGGAGCTTGATTTATAGACAGCAGGAGTGTCTAATGGGAGCGACACTTTCAATGCCCGTGTCAATGAAGCGACAGAGGACAGTGGGACGGAGTGAAAGTGCAGAGTTTGGCAAATGAAACATTTAAAATTAATCTTTGAAAACCGCAAAATTTTATCGAAGTTGAGAAAGGCAACAAAAATTTATGATAGTAAAAATTGAAAAAGTTTTTTTTGCCTACTAAAAAGAAAAAAGCTGGCCAGTTGTAGTTTGTACTATAATCAGATTGCGATTAGCCTTAAGCCAAAAAATTAGCCTTAAGCCAAAAACAAGTACTATCTATCTCATTATTCCTATGAAGAGTGCATTCTGATTTCTGTTACCTTCTAACTCATCAATCTCATTGTCGAAATGTGTGTGATTTTTTTTTCTTGTTTGCATGTAATTGTAAGTTTTGAAGAATTACAGGCTTTTGTCCATCATCTATCATTTCTTCATTCCTACTCATTTATACTAACTATATTCACAAACTAGTAGTCTAGGTAGTTACCCAAAAAAAAAACTGACCATGCAGTTGAAAGCGTTTTAACGCCTTTAAAAATAGGTTTAATTCCTATTTTTTTATCCTCTAGTCCTAAAGATGGATCAGTTACCTTTATCTACCATCATGTACCTACAGCCAAATACAAGAATTATATTTAAATGCTAAAAAAATATATATATACAAAATAATTGCAGAGCAGGCCAGATTGGCTTTAACCGAGTTAACGTCAGAAGTTCTGAATGACGCAGCCATGAGGCATGGCCACTGCTAATCAAATACCTGTGACTTCTTGGAAAACTCATACAGCATCAAATCAATCATGGATTCTGGAGACAGGTTATAGGCATCACGTGGATAGGCGAATAGCGCATGTATAATTATAAGATGGAACTCTTAGAGTGTAATAAATTATCCTCAATCATATGGTCCTTATACATCGCCAAGGCAAAACTTGAGATCTACGAGTTAAAAATTCTCTGTTAAAAACGAGTTGAAAACATCCATCTCTGTGCACTGGTAGTCAAGTGGTCAACGCGCTAGTCTGGTAATCCAGGTAGCGTATTAGGGATCGGTTGGTTCGAATCCCACCCAGTGCACGAATTTTTTCCTCATTAATTTGAGTTTGTGACCACATAATAATAAGACTCTGAGGGTTAGGTGGTAGAAACATTAACCTCGCCTGGTTATTACCTTCCACTAAATAGTATTATTATCTATTATTATTTTCATGTCTCTCCTCTCATGTATTTGATCATACTGACGATGGTGACGGTGCGAAGAGTCGAACCTGGAGCCAAGAGAAATCCAGGGACTGCCATTTTTATCACCAAAAATTCAATATATTTATTGTGTTGTTTAACAGAACATTATACACAATTTACAAAACAATTATTTTTTATATTATACCTACATACAATGTACTTAAAACTTAAATTAAAATAAAGAGCAAAATTGGGATTGAACCCAGGTCCCCGTACGTGCAAGACCTGTGGGCTACACCACTCGGCCACGGGCATAACACAAGGGCATAACAATGAAGACATGTGGTCCACAAACATAGAGACCATTGCTGAGATATCAAAAGGGTAGAGGAATCAATGAGCATCTTAAACAGCGGGGTCTCTTTTAATCAAAACCACTCAATGTTGAAAAGGCACGCCGATTTATTGTTCACTACCCCACACAGAGTAGAACAGGGACCAATTTTTTCTAAAGTCGAATAACATTTTATCTCTTTAACATTTTATCATTTTAACATTTTATCATTTTTAATTTTCTTTATTAGATAAATAATTCTGACACACAAAAGAGACATTTAAGAAAGAAATGTTTTATACCCTGAAGACCTGTGCAACTTACAGAAAGCGATAAATATATTAGTAAACATTAAGTTAATTTCTAATTATTTCAAAATTTTCACTCATCATACCACACCTAGAACAATTTATTCCTGATGAACTCAGAACAACAAAAACAAAATAAGATACCTCAAACTGCAGTAATTTCAAAATGTTCACCCATACTACCCTTACAACAATTCCTGATGATCTCGCAACAAAAATACAAAATAACATACCTCAAACTGCAGTAACAAACAGTAGAGAAAACAATAGAGCTTGTGGTTCTTCCAATCTGTCCACAGATTCAAAAACCTCTGCTGCTCTCCTGACATCCAGTCTGAATTTCAGACTCTGCACACTATTAGAAGTCTTCGTCTTGATTTGCATAAATTGGCTGCACTACCAATCGGAGGAGCGCGCTTCCTGCTCGGATCTCCCGAACCTCCTTGAGAAACATTTCATGCATCTTATTTGCCCTTTCTAATTGTTCAGGTTCTGTTTTTGTTAATGAATAATGAGGAATTTTGATGATTATGTATAACAAAAGTGTTATTATTTTTTATTTTTAATGTAAAAAACAAAGTCCTTCTACTAGAAAGCTGACCATAGAATTTGTTCGTATTCTACGAAATTACATTATTTAGAGCACCTAATGATAACAAATTAACATAATTGTATCATTAATAATTAAAATTAATGGATGGAACTCCTGTATGACCTACCCGCATCTTATTGCGAAATTTTAAAAACATCAGGATTTGATTTGACAGTAGGATTTGACCCTCCTTATTTACTTATTCCATAACCATTAGTTCATAACGAAACACGAGGAATACGAAGATCCTCGAATTTCAGCCACCAAAGGAGGGCATCCACTATTGTTTCTGTTTCAAAAGACCTACGAACTCCTGTTTAACCTAAGAAGACAAAAACACGTTTAACAAAAGAAAAAGTGGTGCTACCTTTGCGAGAAAGAACTGAAGTGGTAGCAATCATTAGGATTGGGTCCGGACAGTTTGGTCGCCTGGCTCGTATCTATAGAGTACATAATATACATAAAGTACATACTATTCCTGGCTCATTTCTATAGAGTACATACCACGGGACCTCATGACGATTGTACTAGGGCCTGAGACAACTGGCGAAATACTATGTGAGAACTTTTCTGCCCGAAGGCGGCAGAGGCGAGGATGTGGCATTTATTCATCACGTCATACAATACAACACAATACAATACAATACAATACAATACAATACTCCATTAATACTGACAGAATGAGACTAAAGAGTCCCTTGACCCCCACACCAAAGTCTCATTTATTAGTGTGATCAATCTCATCAAACATTGGATCATCCTAATCAAGGCAAAAATTTAATACGAAATCCGACACAACAATTCAAAATTTGCGATCTTATACATGAGCTTGGGAACACAGAGAACACTTTCAAAATATATTCATTTTTTTATCACTTGGCATTGTTCACAAACTTATTTTGAGTTCGATCCGGCACAAATTGGGTTCGTCAATTTTCATCCTGTTCCAAAGGAAGAATTACTTGGTTTTTTCATCCCTGCTTCGTCATTTTTGGATGCCCTTCCTACCTCAGATTAATGAAGAAAAAATTGCATTGATTGGAATCCTATCTCGGGAAAGTATTTTTTACTAGGCCAAGCACAGTAACAACAGAGTTGATAATGATCATAGATCAACACAGTAAGTATACAATGAGCTTTAAAGACTCCATTGTTTGCAAAAAAGACTTCACTGTTTTCTGCGAGCGAGAGCCGCTTTCCCGGGTATCCAGTAAGCATAAATATTGGCGTGTTCACGTAACGTCTTCACTGTTCCAAGCTCTTGATTTATAAGCACAAGCTTATTTATTGTTCGTATAGATATATTACCATTTGGTACTCTGGACCTTACAGGGTGAATCAATCACGGGAAATTGCGCAGGATTATGGATAGTAACAACTTGTTTGTGGAAAGAATGGTACCAAAAGACTAAATAGAATTATAACATACATATTATTATTATTATCTCGGGCTTTCCCTAGAGCTATTGACAGGTCCTTCAAAGGTAATCAAGTAATCATACACATAATTATAATAGATATATATGATTGTTGAAAGAGACAAAAGCCTTACCACAGTCTTGCTCTTATGTCTTCTTTCAGTTGGAGTGCCCAAGGAAGTTTGCATAACAATAGTGTCAACCTCAATCACCTGCTTATTTTTTCACTACTATTGATACTCTTCCAAAGAATAGCAGGTTACTGAAGGCAAAAAGTGTGGAAATGCTAAAGCTGTGAGATGTGTTTCCATCGTGTGCTGAATGGGTACATTTGGACAAATTGCGAAGGGCATCTTGTAGTTTGAATTTGAGATATTTTGAAAATGGATTTCTATTTGTAATCCAAATCAAACAAAGGCAATTTTTGTTTCATTATATTTTGATGTTTTTCTGATGGGATTATTCTGACTCTTGTTTTGGTTCCCTTCTTTTTCATTTATGAGGCCATCCTGTATTACTACGCTAACATTGTGAGTACTTTATCTCTGGAAACAATCGATCCTACTAGTCCGTCCCAAGTCAAATAGGTATCCTGATCCCGGCTGTATACCCTCCGTAAATACCTCGCTGACACGGTTCTCTCTCTTTCTCTTTCTATCTTCATCTCTCTCCCCCTTCATTGTTTTGTTTTAGGATAGGGAGCTGTTGGTTTAGTAAGTCTCCTGGCAAGTGCGAATATTGTGTGACGAATACTTGGAGTATTTCATTTTATGCTTTAAAGCTCTCCTCTATTTTCTACGCGACGGGGATAAAGATGATTTTGATTCTTTATTTTGAATGTGGAAAGATAATACAAATATTTTGAATGTGTTATGTTGAAAGATTCTTTGAAATTCGACGAGAAACTGAATTTAGCTAACAACTGATTTATTTTTGTATAAGAAAAGCTTATGATACAGTTTCAAGAAGTCAATTTCTTATTCGAACATAAGACAGTAAAGAAAATGCCAAGTAAATACTTAGTGACAAATATGTACATGAAAAATGTGTTTGAAAGAGGTGAGACAGAAATAAGAAGTGCCTATAATAGGTTATTTCAGAGATACTTGTACACATTTAGAATTTCATCAAAGTCTCTTGTATCTGGCAATTCAACTATAGCTTAAAGTCATAATGTAAAGTGAAAATGTTGGCACTGGAATCAGTCTCATCATTTCCATTTCTAAATACTGCATTTCCTCTCTCACGAAATGCAGCGCCGCCCCTGAGCAGATACTTATGTGCCTTTTTTCAATAACTCCTCTCTCACAGTCTGGTAGTTTAGCATTCGAGACTTCAGAAATTTCACAAACATTCGACTTCTCCTTATCTTCGAATTCTTTTGTTTCTAATCTTCATTTATTTATTTTATTTGTGGCAAACCAATAAATTAAGGCCGCGACGCGAGGACAGACCATATCTTTCTGGTGGACAAGAAATAAAATGTTATTTACTGGCGATGACCAGGAATGTCGTGTCTTTTGTAGAAAATGTCCTGGCCACGTCGTGTACTTATGGTTCAGGTGGCTGCGTTGCCATGGCAACTCAGGTTGGAAACCTGTTTGCCTTTGGTTTTTTTGCATGTTCTGTGGTTTTTAGCCTTCTGTTACTTCTGTATCAGTTGGATCAGATAATGCTAAAAGCGATAATAATGCTGATGGTGATGATAGTGTTGTAACATTACTACTTCTGCTGCTACTGCTCATGATGACAGTAATTTTGATAATGACAGTGGTATCGACTCTCAAGAGGAAGGCAAAGCTGATCTGAATGGATGATTGCCTGCCTAGTGAGGCACACACGGTGTCGGATGAAGAACAGGTAGCCAGGAACATTATGGGAGTCTTGGGACATGGGCCAAGTTGTACAACCAGGAGCAGATCTTCGGTTGTAATGAGACCAAACCGCATGGGAAGCTAGTGTAATCATCAAAGGCCGCGGCTAAGAATTGAGCGCCAATGTTTATGTTCAATGAAATTTCAGTTTAGTGAAGCAAGAAATGGACGAAAGCATACTTTGAGTAAAAAGAGTGCTGTTTGAAGACATCAAATTCAAGATTTACCGTTCTACGATCACAGACATGAGAGAAAAAAGCGATGCAAAATCTTTCTCGGCTAGTATTATGTAAGTGTTGTCTATTATTGCTGACATTTGAGTTTTTTTTTTTTTTTTTTTTATTTTTTTTTTATTTTTAAGTGGGGTTTAACGTCGCTTTCAACTGCCATGGTCATATCACGACGGGGGTTTTACCCTCCATTCGCAGGAAACTCACAAACCTGCTACTCACATTGACCTCACCCAGCCTGAGTGGGGCCGGGAAAAGCCAGCGTCACGAGAATTAGAATTTGAATGGTCACCCATCCAAGTCTTAACCTCGCTGGATGTCGCTTAACTTCGGTGTTCTGAAGGGAACCGGTGTATTCAACATGCCATTGACGCTGGCTACATTTGAGTTTAGTTAAACAGGGAATTACAATATTGAGTACTCGGCGTCGCGTCGCGTCGCTCCGCTCGGTCGGTCGTCTAGGCGACTTATAATATCTACCAACCAAATCAACCCAACTAAAAAAAAACTTACCACTCTTGAACTAATCTGGTGCTTGGTGAGTAAACAGGGAAAGAGAACTTACCTGAAAGCAGAGACAAAAAAATAGACAGTCAATATTTTAAGTTAATACATAAAAGACAGAGCCTGTGCTACTGAGAAAATTGGCCAGTGAAAATAACTGGTTTTTAGATAGATATTTTATTTGTACATTTATAAATTGTTCAATTTGCTGAGCAAAGTTGGATAAAATTACATATAACATAAATAGAAAGCAATAATATAGTAAAATAATCCTAATAATAGAGAGAACTCCAGAAATCCGTCAATTATTCTGTCCAAAATATTTGTACCGGTGAAAATTCGAACCTAAGACCTGAAAGTTCAAACAAAATGGCACTACTCTCTCAGCCAGCTAGACAGGTAACTGACGAGATCTCCTTTGCCATAATTGAGACGAAACTCATCTCTTCATAGAGGGCTGAAAGTTCTTCAATGATCGACAAGGTCATTACATGAGACCTATTAAATACAGCAGACCCATTCATTAACTGCACCATACCCACAGAACCAGACGTTTTATGGTCCTAAATTATACGGCACGGGTATTGCGCTAGTAGAGTTGCAGTAAGTTTAATGGCCATTGAACTTTTCAATATACAGAAGGTAGTTAAGTGGGTAAGTGGTACGGAGAGTCAACTTGAAGAAATGAAATCAAATGCTACTCCACCGGATGTGGTTTTTGTGCGGGTAACCACCACTTTGACTAAACTTTACCAGGGACGATAGTAAAACAGGTCTGACTTTAAGCGGGCTAAGAAGTCAGTGTTAATTTTTACGAGGGTGATATAATAATATGTAGAGAGTACCTACGTGTAAGAATTTGAAAGTCCTCTTCAAGTTAGTTGAGGAAAAATTCATGCACTGGGTGGGATTCGAACCAACGGAACCCTATGCTACCTAGATTACCAGACTAGCGCTTTCACCACATGACTACCAGTGGAATTTTAAAGAATATTTAGCTGAATAAAGATTACTGTTGTCCGAAATCGACTAAAAATTTCTGGTTACAGGAGTAGAACCATCCGAAAGCATCAATACAGTGGAAGGAATGGTATTTCTTGCTGCAAGAACAGTTGGTGGTTTTCTCAATCTTATTGATTGATGACTTTGTGATGGAGAATATTGATAAAGAAAACCTTCATAAGTTTTAACTTTCACAGGTATATATCTTAAATAGAAATGGTTGGACATGTTTCATATTACCAGTCACAAGAAAGTTGGTTTACTTTTCTCTATCAATATCAACCTTCAAAAACATAGAGCGGTGTTCATTGATTTATTTTAGACACAGGCAATTACTACCGCCACCGCACCGATCCGAATACATACATACATAGGTCGAAACTGATTTCCGATAAGATGATTTACTATGAGAAACCCAATACCTGGCTCTGAGCAAATTATGGGCCCAGAATCTTATTAGGAAGAAGAACAACCTGTTCAGAGTTCTGCTATGTGGATACATAACAAGGGACATTGTTTTATATATCTCTATAAAGGTATAATTTACTCATAAATTCCTATAACTTATCAGTATAACTAAGTGAGGAGTTGCATTATAATGTATACATGAATATCAGAACATACATGGACGGCAGGCTGTTTCGAGCTATTATTGCTCGAATTATTGCTCTCGTCAGAAGGTAATAGTTCTAAATATCTATGCCATCAAATAACCTTTTAATTTCAATAAAAAATTATTACAAGTACCTATCTGTTGTTATTTGTAAAAAAAAGTTTAATTAAAGATAGTGGGTAAAAATGGAATTATAGTATTTTGTCTTGGATTTCACCTTAAGCAATCAGTCACCAAGGCTCTGAAGAGGCCGGTAATCTGTTGGGTACTTAAAAAACAATTTGAACACAAATCCTCTGCTCGATATTGGTCGGAAATTATTTTCTTTTTCGGAACCCAAATTGAGTTTTGGTGTATTTGTGAGAGTGGCAGTCAAGGGGTTTGATGGATTTGACGACTTGTCCATCAGTATTGATGGAGAGGCCCTGAGCCGATCAGAGTAGATATTTGTGGTAGAGTTACAGTTTTGAGTCTAAACTTTAGACAAGTTTTAAGTGCTAGGTAATTTTTAGTGTAGAAACTTAGTACTTCTGAGTGTATCTATAGAATTTGGAAGTTTTTTTGTGTGTCTGTGTCCCTTTCTTTCAATGTTATCTATGCTGCCACCGAGTCAAATTCAAGTATTCGTTTGCTAGAAAATTAGGAACTACTTTTATTTTGTGGCGTTTAGTTACTATGTTTAATTTTTTTAGTAAGTTGTGTGTCTTAAATTGATGCTTCATTACACGTATTAGGTTTGATCGAACGCGATACATCTTAATATATAAATGTCAAAGTCACTGACCACTGACTGACTGACTGATCATCGCTCTACAGCCCAAACCGTAAGTCCTAGGAAGCTGAAATTTGGTAGGTAGCTTTGTCTTATAGTCTAGATGTGCAATAAGACGGGATTTTTCGAAATTCCCACTACAACAGGATTTTTTGCTTACACGGCCATGCCTCGGCCGCAAAGCGGGCGACAGCCCGCTAGTTATTTCATAAGTAAAATCATTATTATATTGTTTGATAATGTTTCAATTATTAATATTACTTTTATTTCTCGTTGGTGTTGGTTTTATTGTTGTGTTTTGTGGCGTTGATTATTTTTATTGCTGTTATTTCAGTGTTACTTCTCATGATGTCGCCCGGATCAATCAATCAATCAATAAAGCTGCCAACCATCTGTCAAATGTCAACTAGCTCCCCATCTCTCTCTTCTCCTATTTCTCCATATCCTTCGTTCTCTCTCCCACATCAATAAAATATTGCTCTCTCTCTCTGTTTCTAGTTTTGATGTTCTGATGTTGCTCTTGCACGATTCATTTTTGTGACGAAATCCTCTTGTGAAGATAATAATGCTAGCGATACTGAGGATTCTGTTGTTGTTTAGTGATGGTGTTGATTAGTATTTTTAGTAATTAGTAATTTTATAATACTATTTTATTGATTACTATTTGTTAATTAGAGACAGGACGGGGGAGGAGTGACTGATTGGTGACAATGGTACGTTGATTAGGTATAATGGGCTAAACATATTTTTTGATTGATTGTATATATTTTTTCAAGTACATTACCCTTTATCTGTCCCAGTAGCTCATTTGTGAAAGAGTTGCGACTCGTAGGTTAGAAACAAACCAGGATACTAGAGAACATAGAGATCAAGGCTAAATTATAAAAAGCTTGGTAGATTTGGCACATCCTCTAAAGAAGAGAAAAATATCAGGAAAAGTGTTATCTTGGAAGCTTCGATAAAGACGATAAAATATATTGTAGAAATAGAAATAAGAGAAGAGACAGAGATAAGATATGAGAGAGAAGAGAGGGTAGCAATGAATTAGTGAGAGAGAAGGAAGGTGAAAAGGTGTGTGTGTGAGAGAGAGAGAAAACTACATTGGAGAAAGAGAAAGACAGAGAGGGAGCCAAGGAGTGTGAGTGACAGAGAGAGTGGTGGGATGGAGTGAGAGAGATACAGGGAGATAGAAAGAGACAGAGAGGGAAACAAGGAGTGTGTGTGTGAGAGAGTGGTGGGATGGAGTGAGAGAGAGACAGGGAGATACAGAGAGAGAGAGCAGGTTAGAATAGAGAATATGATGAAGATAAGTTAAAAAAAGAGAGGAGAGTGAGAGAAAGCTGTAATACAGACTGATGAAAAGAGAGAGAGAGAGAGAGAGAGAACAGGGTTAAAGAAGAAGAAAGGATAAGAGATAAATAGGGAAAAAATATTGGCAGAGGAAGAGAGAAAAAGAGAGATGTGTCGAGAATAAGGGAGGAGAGAGAGAAAGAAAAATAAAACCATTCCTCCTCCCCGGTGACAAGTAACGTACGCGATAAATTAAACTGTACATGAGAGGGAGAGAAGAGAGAGAGAGAGAGAGAGAGAGAGAGAGAGAGAGAGAGAGAGAGAAGATATAGGGACTAAGGATAGACTGAGAGAGAAAGTTAAGTTTTGGACGTGAAGCAGGATAGAAGATTTTATTTGTTAAGGCTCGTCCAGCAGAGTTTCCTCTTAGAAGTCGTCAAAAAGTGTGAGGTATAATTTTTGCAAGACAGATTAGTATATTAAAAAATGTTAAAACAGAGCTTTTCCAGTATTCTAAAACAATTTTTTAATGTGCCTACTTTCTAAACAAATGAATGGTTCAGCCAATAGGGCAAAGCACCCTTTCATACGACATATTACTCAGGTTTCATTATTTTTTTTTTTCATGGGCAATTACGACTTTCCGATCAGCACAAATGAATGACACTTTACCAAACATAGACACCATGTAAACCAAATAAATACGTGTGTACGAAGGCTTTTGCCATAGGTGTTGACAGAAAAGTGTTCTATGTAAATACATACTTATGAATTTTTCGTCAGCATTCTAATTATTGTCACCTAACTTATCGTCACGTTTTCATGTATCAATTTACAAATTTCCAAAAGAAATAACAAAAACTTGAGTTCGTGTGGACGAAGCCTTCTGCCATACGTTCCGACGGAGCAGTGTCTCAGATATAAATTTAAGTCAGCACTAGTAACTTCCCAAGCAGCATACATAGATGACAATCATACATAGTTAGACTCATAGATATCCATGCTGTCCCCATAGTTCTGAACCTGGAGCCAAAACAGAACATAACTTTGTCTTCGCTTCGGATAGGTTGACAGTGTTGCCGCTGCTGTGCTGACTCAAGTCTGGAGTCCCAGTGGAGAGACAATTGACAACATCTCAAAGTGTATCCTGGTAATGAGCAATGGTAAAAAGGGATTCTAAATTTTATATTTTCAGTATAGTTTTTTGTTTGTTTAAAATAATTGAAATTATTAGCTGACTGACCTTGGTCAATCTTGTATTTTTTATTAATGAGAAGTTGCGTTTTTTATGGACATTTATTTAAAGAGAGGTTTATAAGAATCTGAGTCCTAGTCCCGAACTTATACGTTTATTAGGAGAAACTGTGAGACTGTGCAATGACAGAAAAATAAGGCAAGCTTCTTGTAATCTTAGATGAAATACTCGTACAATATCCTAAGATGCTAAAAAAAAATCAGACATTTTTGTCTGATTGGTATTTGTCATAGAATCGTTCACATACACAAAATCAAGAAAAATTCATCGATGATGTATTTTTTTTTTTTTAGTTTTTCTTGTTCTTACTTTTCCCACTTGATTTGAGATCTGTTCGGCGGCAACACTGTAATCCATCTCTCAAGTGATAGACCGCCTGAAGGAAGACATGAGGATTGAGTGTATCTGTTAGGAGTGATGAGTAAGGGGGGGGGGGGGGTGCATCCCCCTCCCCCCCCCCTACACATCTGGATTAGGTCCCCCTGTAGACGAGGTGACATCACACGAAACTAGAATGTAATTTATAGCCTTCATTATCGAAAGAACATACCTCTCTCTCTTCAGTCAATTTTCAGAGCTGTGTAACAACAGATAAGTTAAATAGAAGGCGTGAGATATTAGAACAGACCTAACTCCTCACATACATAAGAACATAAGTTGGAACTTTTTCTTTTGCAATCTTGAGTCATATTTCTTTGAATTTTCAGAAAAAATTCAGAATCTTTCATTAAATAGTTATCAATATTGTGTCAATCACTTTCGTGTTATCACAACTACTCAAACTCGCTTTACTAAACCTGCGCTGAACCCGGGACTTGAAACTTGAACTACCGACCTCCAGGTTACAAGTCCACCGCCTTATCGATCAAGCTACTGAGGTCGGTACTTTCATTAAATAATCACCATAATTGTATTATAAATGTAAAATTACTCAAGATTATCAGGAATAAACCATTCAAACACTTTCTGACCGATCACTAACACGTCATGATTGAATCAAGTTGTGTAAACTCATCGTAAGTGTTAACATATTTCCTATCAATAATAATCTTTAACAACTCGATTTTTTTTAGATCAAGCTACTTTGGTGTTAATGAAACGCGGTCCAATCTAGTGAAATATTTCTATTGACCGTAGGGCCCCATCACGGTCACACAGTTTGGCCAGTCCTGGACTATCTTATGTAATGGCCCATCATAAAGTCATAGGGAGCTTGATTTATAGACAGCAGGAGTGTCTAATGGGAGCGACACTTTCAATGCCCGTGTCAATGAAGCGACAGAGGACAGTGGGTGGGAGTGAAAGTGCAGAGTTTGGCAAATGAAACATTTAAAATTAATCTTTGAAAACCGCAAAAAATTATCGAAGTTGAGAAAGGCAACAAAAATTTATGATCTCAAAAATTGAAAAAGTTTTTTTTACCTACTAAAAAGAAAAAAAAGTTGGCCAGTTGTAGTTTGTACATAAAATCAGATTGCGTGCTTTAGCCTTAAGCCAAAAACAAGTACTATCTATCTCATCATTCCTATAAGAGTGCATTTTGAGTTCTGTTACCCTCTATCTCATCAATCTCATCATCGAAATGTTTTTTTTTGTTCTTGTTTGCATGTAATTGTAAATTGTATGAATTATAGGGCTTTTGTCCATCATCTGACCATGCAGTTGAATGCGTTTAACGTCATTAAAAATATTTATAATGTCCTATTTTTTTATCCTCTAGTCGTACCTTTATCTACCACCTGGGTTTATTAATGAAAATTTTATTAATGGCCAAATACAAGAAGTTATATTTAAATGCTAAAAAAATATATATATACAAAATAATTGCAGAGCAGGCCAGATTGGCTTTAACCGAGTTAACGTCAGAAGTTCGGAATGACGCAGTCATGAGATGAGGGATGGCCGCTGCTAATCAAATACCTATGACTTCTTGGAAAACTCATACAGCATCAAATCAATCATGGATTCTGGAGACAGGTTATAGGTATAACGTGGATAGGTGAATAGCGCATGTATAATTATAAGATGGAACTCTTATGGTGTAATAAATTATCCTCAATCATATGGTCCTAAGACATTGCCAAGGCAAAACCTGAGATTTACGAATTAAAAACATCTCGGTGCACTGGTAGTCAAGTGGTTAACGCGCTTGTCTGGTAATCCAGGTATCGTAGGGATCCGTTGGTTCCATTCCCACCCAGTGCACGAATTTTTCCTCATTAATTTGAGTTACCACCCCCACCTCCCCAGGTTCAGCGCGATACGGAGTAACCCGCATGCAATGGACCTGTAAACATAGGAGTGCTGTCATTGGGCAACTTCTCCTTCATGTCATTTATTCTCATCAGATTTACTTATTACAAATGTATTTTATTATACTTCTATTTTGTAGATTCTAAATGTATCAATAATAAAAAATAAAATAAAATAAAAAAATAATTTGAGTTTGTGAGCACATTATAATAAGATTCTTAGGTGGTAGAAAATGGTTCGGGCATTAACCTCGCCTGGTGGTTACCTTCCACTAAAGAGTATTATTATTATCTCTCTCCTCTCATATATTTGATTATACTGACAATAGTGACGGTGCGAAGAGTCGAACCTGGAGCTAAGAGAAATCCAGGGACTGCCATTTTTATCACCAAAAATTCAATATATTTATTGTGTTGTTTAACAGAACATTATACACAATTTACAAAACAATTATTTTTTATATTTATACCTACATACAATGTACCTAAAACTTAAAATTCAAGTAAAGAGCAGAAGTTGGGATTGAACCCAGGTCCCCGTGCGTGCAAGACCTGTGGGCTCCACCACTCGGCCACGGTTGCTACAAGTCACAATAACTTGAACCAGTCACAGTAAAATTCAAAATAGTTGGGGCTCGAAATAGTCAAAATTTGGACCTCTAAATTACAAGTCCACGGTCGCATAATCAAACTAATACTGAGATCAGTCACTATAATGAAAAAGAGAGAAAGACAGAAAAAGAAAAAAGAAAGACTCTCAGACACAAACACAAAGGCATAACAATGAGGACATGTGGTCCACAAACGTAGAGACCATTGCTGAGATATCAAAAGGGTAGAGGAATCAATGAGCAACTTAAGCAGCGGGGTCTCTTTTAATCAAAACCACTCAATGTTGAAAAGGCACGCCGATTTATTGTTCACTACCCCACACAGAGTAGAACAGGGACCAATTTTTTCTGAAGTCGAATAACATTTTATCTGATTCTCTAATACAGACTAACAGATTATACATACTGAAGACTATACTATGATTCTCTAATACAGACCACACTGGTCACCTACCTATTAAAAACTAAATACAAACTCAATACTTTATTACACTGCCCGCAGCGGCGGTGTAGGACTAGAGTCCCTTTTCAAACTAAGAACACGTCTATAAAACAATTACATTTTTCTAAAATTACAATGTCTTAAAACACTCATCTTAATATTTTTAAAAAAATACTCCTACAGGAGGTGAAAGAAAATAAAAAGAAAAAATACTTCCAATTTCTAATATTAGAAATTTCTCGGAAGTAAAATTAAAAAGAGGACATAAAAATTAGGAAAATTAGTACAAAGGAAAACGAGGACAAGACAGAGTAGGACTCTAAGTGATTTCTACTCTCTTGAGTGAAACAATTTCGCCCCGAAAATTGTGGGTGGTGGTCAGGAGATGGAAGAGAAAATATGTCATTCCCGTGTCAATCAACCAGACAGGTGGAGAGTATGGGGGTGAGTGATATTGGAAGTGGCTATGTGGGTGGGAGAGAATGGGAGAGAAAGATAGATAGAGAAGTAGAAAGAGAGAGATAAGTAGGGAGAGGGAAATATAGAGGGAGGGAGGTAGAGAGGGAGAGAGAGTTAGAGATAGATAGAGAGAGAGAAATAGAGAGAGGGAAAAATAGAGAGAGAGAGAGGGAGAGAGAGAGAGAAAGAGAGGAAGATAGAGAGAGAGAAAGAGAGAGAGGGAGGGAGGTAGAGAGAGAAGGAGATAGACGGATAGGAGAAGTAGAGAGAGTAAAAGAGGAAAAATGATGATTTTGGAGATGGAGGGGTATGAGAGAGAGAGAAAGAGAGAGATGGTGAGGGAGGTAGAGAGAGAAGGTGATAGAGCAAGAAAATGAGAGGGGAAGTATAAAAGGAGAAAAAGAATAAAGGAAATAATGATGAGGAAGAAATGAGAATCGTAGACACAAGGGCACTGGACAGTGGCGCGTGCCTTCGGGAAAACAGTGGACAGGAGATGACAATTCTATATGTATCAGTCAGTATAAACAGAAAAGTGAGAAGTTGTATTAGATGTACAATTGTACATGAATATCAGAACATACCTGGACAGCTGTTTAGAGCTTATTTGCTCTCATCAGCAGGTAATAGTTCTGATTATCCATGTCATGCACTAACGTCTCTATTTTAATCAGTATAAACAGAAAAGTGAAAAGTTGAGAAGATGAGTGAAGTTGAGGTGGAACTCAATTTGGTATTTCAAACCAGATGTTAAAGGAATTTGCTTTGAAACCAGGAGCCGTCAGGACTTAGCTATGATTCAAAAAGAAAAACACACGAACTTTGGTCAGAGGTTAGATTAAGCAGATTGGAATAAAAATGCAAGTATTGTGTTAATGTTATCCTATAAATGTTTGTGTCTCTCTATTAGTTTACTTCCTATTACTATAGAAAAAAGAAGGTCACAGAAAAAAAGACAAGGTACTCAATAAAAAATGTTCGATTTCCTTCATCATCTCCACCACTTATAACAGGAAAGAGAGAGAGAGATAAATGAGAGAGTGAGTAAAAGACAAAAAGAGTGAGCAGAGATAGAAAAAGAAAAGAAAAAGGCAGAGTTGTGAGAGAAAGAGAGTGAGATAGGAAAAGAGAAATAAAGAAAAATCAGAAAGATAGAGGGGAAAGAGAGAGGTTAGAAAAGACAAGTGAGGCAAGGAAGAAAAAGAAAAAGAGAGAGTTGGGAGAGAGAGAGAGAGAAAGGAAAAAAGAGATAAAGAAAAATCTGAAAGAAAGAGCGGAAAGAGAGGCATTAGAAAAGAAAGAAAAAGAGAGGGTTGGGAGAGAGAGAGAGAGTGAAAAAGAGAGAGGGGAAAGAGAGGGATTAGAAAAGGAAGAAAATGAAAGGTTTGGGAGAGAGAGAGTGAAAAAGAAAGAGGGCAAAGAGAGGGGTTAGAAAAGACAGAGTGAGACAAGAGAGAGGAGGGGGTCACGTCGAGAAGAAAAGCAGCTTTCCCCAGGCTAGCAAGCGTCAGCAGCAGCATCTTTGACCCCTGACACGAGTAAGCAGACGGACAGATCGATTCTTTTTGAATGACGGACATCAGCAGAGGAGGGTGGGGTTGACAAGTGGGTGACCTGAGGTGAGGTGATGTGACAACTCCCCAACAATTCAGACTCTCTGAGCTTCTCGGGCGAGCTGCTCTTTCCTTTCTTCTTGTTTTGCTGGACAGAGAAGATAGACATGATGTTGCTTTTATTTGCATACTTTTTTTTTCTTGAAAATTCATTAAATATGTACATGTATCAAATTACAGATTCTCATTTTCTTAAAGTAATATAATGCTACCTACACTAACTAGGTAACCTTTGCCTACCTTTGTCTTGACTCTGTTAATTATTTTACTATTAAATTAAAACTTTATTTTGATATGATTTTTCATTAAATTAATAGAATCTGTCTATAATTTCTACCCTAATTGAATTATAATAATAATGTCTATTTTTTTAATTGTAATATTATTTTACAAAGGTCTACACTAATTTGTTTGTTGATTAGGTTTAAATTTATGTTGATAAACTAGAACCCATTGTATTCTTATGAGTTTTTTATGTAGTTACTATGTTCTTTTTTAAATTATACCTACTAATTTTTTCTGTCACCCGAAGTCATCGCTCATGAATCTCATAGATAATTTACTACATTCAAAAGCGTGAAAATACGCATTGTTTTGGATTATTGAAGAATTCTCAACTTCTGACCTGAATTATTAAACAAAATTCAAATTCCCTGATTGTGTCCTTTGATCTCCAAGTTCTTTGAGGGCGTCTTGTCAGCTGCTTAATGCGTCACTGTCTCCATGTCCCTTGTATCTGCGAGCTTACTCTCTACTTTGAACTGCATCTCCGTCTTAATCCCTTTTCAAAAAATTAGACTTTGAGTTTGTTCAAAGTTGAGATCAATAGTGAAGGCGAAGTCAAGAGAAAGGCAAACTCCAAAGTGATATACGTCAAAAGCATGTCACAAGTCAAAAGATATTTATGTCATGTCAAGGATTTACCCATGCTCATGTCACTAATCTTTTCTTCTGTTGCTGCTAACTTCACAAACTTCACAAGTATCTTTATCTCTCTTGCTGTCTCTTCTTCAACTTCTGCTTCTTTTAATCCGTCACTCTCTTCTTGCTCCAAGTCTTTGACTAGTTCATGTTGTTCTGTTTTAATCTTCTCTGACAAGGTTTCAGTTTTACATCAGCTTGTGTCATATTTGATAATGTCACCCCTTTGTACAATGTGCTTCGCCTTTTATCCAAGTACCTGGTCGTGTGGCTTTACCTCTCGATTGAACGATGCTTTAATAATAATAATTAGTTCATTCCTTCTGATTTCAAACAGGATGGTCATGGTCAAGACTTCATGCAAATATCAATTTTAAATATAGTAAAAAAATATCAAAAAATTGATTCGATACTTTATATTTTAGTAGCTTCTCAAGAATAAAATCAAAAGATAACATCTAATAAAAACTTATAACTAGGCTATGTAAATATTCCACGGGCACAACAAATTACGAAGTATGAATATATTATTTTTACTGCTTTTGAAAATGACCACACATGGCTCGAGTAATGGGCAGACATCGCTTGTCGTCCTACAGTCGATAAATTTAATCTCATACAAGCCATCAACAATATAACCACGCCGTAAAACTTGATGAGTCGCGTCGATAGAATTCAAAACAGAACACAATAGGTCGATTAATAATAACGATGAAGCACTCAACCACCAACATGAAAAAACATAAACCTAGGAAGATATCGGAAATGTCTAATTTCACCCACACTAGCAGTTGATGTGCCGAGAATATTAATGTTCCACTTGACAACAATGACAACTGCGATGAACCGATCAACAGTTATCTCCAGGTCCACACCGACACAATAGATAGTAGAGAAAGAGTCGACACTCCACCACAAACACCAGTAGTAAACCCTGAAAGTGATGACCCAGTGGTCTGAATCATCAGTCATACTATCCTTCTGAAAAATGAAACCCTCAACGATGATAGCTCCCTGTCAAAACATTACAGAGAACACAATAAACTTGTAAAACTATTATACCTCTCGGAACTCCACGAGCCTAGAGAGAGAATAGCTAACAATATTAATGAGGCTGAGGGTGGTGATGAGGAGCCGCACAATACTTGCGCTCCAGTTTTAGTAAGTGTTTGTTTAGACATATCATTCTAAAAGTATTCACAAATAACACAATAATTATGCTATGTACCTGCACCTGAAATACCTGCATGCATAATTGCATAAGCTGTAATGAGAAACTATCATACATAAAGAGAGACCAATGAACCTACTAAGTGGGAGTAAATTTACCAAGAGTCCCCCTGGAATACAAAGTACAACAAAAATAGGGAATCAACTAGAAAATCATAATTTTATGATAGCCTTAGACGAGATTCACTTGTCATCTGCCGAATCTAAAAGTAAAACTCTGAGAGATGCTTACGCACATACATATACTCGTACTAATTAATAATTACTAATTAATAATTACGAATAGAATTAACAGTTTTTTTTTTTTTTTTATTAAAGTGTGAGATGTATGGCTTTTTAAAACATCGAAATTGAATTTATTTATTATAAAAGTACCAACTTATTTTTTTATTTATATAAATTATTTTTCAATAGGCTGTATTCATCCAGAAAAGAACAATTTTATTCTTATTTAATAAACTCATCAAACTTATCCAAGCTTCCTTTCACATGCACTATCGAGGGACGAACACTCAAGCTAATAAAACTAGAAGAAGAATGGGACAATAACAGAAAAACACAGCGATACGAAATGAATAGTCGAACAGTAATATTTATATCCCCATTGCCGGGGTTCCACAACATTTAGTAAAGACAAAAACAGATTTTGGAAACACGAAATAATGAACTCCCAGATAGAAGTATAATAGTTGAGGACCTTGCTACAAAACTAGCAGATGTCACAGGAATTGAAAATGATATGGAGTCTTTCACACGACTATGGATGCAGTGGAGGATCATGATGATGTAATTAATGGTGTTCTAAAATATTGAAGTACTAAACAAACCTTGTAAAATAATAAGATTGCTAAAAAAGTTGTAAAATAGTGAGTACTAAACAAACCTTACAAAAAAACAAGATTACTCAAAAAGTATTTATTTCGGTACATACTTCGTTCCCTGCCGAAAAAGCGACACTTTTTTCTCAAAACTCTAACTTTCATTACCAAAATTGGGCAATCATGCAACAATGTCCTATAGCTTGTCCAGCTTTCTGAAAAATAAAATAATTTCAAAATTCTTCTCCGTCATTTTTACAAGTCGTTGAGTCTCGGTTTAAAGTATTTTATTTTTCAACTTGAAACGTTAGAAATCAAACATATTTTCTACATTAGCATAGTTTTCTTTTCATTTAAGAGAAAGGATAGCCCCATTAATTTGTCTGTTGCGCCTCCACTGCCGCTCCACTTAATTCCGGGTGTACTTTATAGATCCTGTCAACCACCGCGATCCTCGGGATCCTAGCTTGAAATAACAATGTTTGGGATACCCATCATCCTTGTCCCATATCGTAAACATATCAAAACCTACCGGAGAAATTACTATGTCGTCATTTGTCAAATTGTCATGTTGTAGAAAGAAGTGAGAAAGATTCACTTGCCTTAGTCCTTACCTAGAATAAACAATAAAAGGCCTATTTTAGTGAACCAGTACCAATTTATTATGTAGATATTAACAAAAGTGAATAGAAAGCAGCACACTTTCTTTGTAGAATTTATTATTTATTTTTTCATTCTAAAAACAAGACTAAATACTTACAGACAACACAAAATAACCCGGTACAGCGCTTCTGAGCGTCTGAAAGGTTTTGAACAGACCTTAATCCTATACCATGACCACCAACGTGAGAGTAAAAACCTACTGCCTGAATAGTCCTTAAAAACCCTTTAACTAACAGATACACCAAGTCGCACGCTTAGAGGCCCATTTTACTAGCAAATAGATCATGTCAGAGGTTAATTGGAAATTAATTGTATGAATATTCTTTCTCTGGGACTGTAGATATAAAACAATCAAATATTAAAAGACATTGATGAGAATGTCAGTAATCAGTATCAAAACTAGAATTACTTCATGTGGATTAACAAATCAATATTCAACAACCTTGATGTCTAATCAGTAACCTATAAAACCTGTCACAGGAGAGAAAACCATAATTCTTGAAGAATCTTTGGGAACTAACAAGCAACTTCAAATTAGAAAGATTAAAAAAAAACGCATCCTCATTAATGAAGAAAGAAGAAGAAGAATTTGGAAATACTCGTTAACTATCTCAAAATAAAACTAAAAATCCTGATGGACAAGTTGACCAGTTCTACCAAAAGGATGTCAACCAATAAATCTTCGAAGGAGTGTTCTTATAAAACATCTCCTCAATAATTCAAAAAAAGTTAATATTGTTATGTAATGTCCATAAAATATAAATCAACATTGTCTAATTATGTTTAGTTACCTCCTTTGTATGTCAGAAAAAAAAAAAAAAAAAAAAATTGAGCCTATTGGATCAACTAACCCAGTTAGGTCATGAAACACTTCTAGTAGTTTCGTGACATGGTGACTAATGGCATATTATTTATTTGTTATTTTTTTAAAATATTGTTGTTGTTACTGATGTTTTCACATTAGCTAACTCTCAAGTGACGACGAATACATGTCAATGAAATTCAAGAGTTGAGGCGTTCTAATGAGTGTTGTTTAGCAGAAGCAATAAGTGTGAAAACCAATTACCATTTCTTTTCAATTAACTTCAGAGTATTACATAATTATATTAACATTTTTTGAACATATCTCTTCCATTTCCATACATATTTTTTTTTTTTTCAAGATTTCAGGAAGGTAACTTAGGTAATTCCAAACTAACCTCCTATGGTTAGTTTGGAAAAGCTAGAATTCGTTTTTTTCTGGTTGAAAAATAGTTGGTACTGGTGCATACATTTATTCTCTACATTTTTGCTCCAATTTCACTTTTTTCACATTTCTGGACGTTTAATAACTTCCTGAGCAACTTTGGTTTTTTTTCTTATTTGCTATTAATATGACTTAACATCCAGTAAATATGTCATGTATATCTATAACAGGATTCAAGGATTCGCATGATTGATGTGTCTAGCATTATTTTGGCATCGTCATGATCAGTTTCGGGGAATCAAAATGATGTAATGGTCCACGGATATCTCTGTTGATCAATGGCAACCATCAGACTTGTGTCAATCTCTTAGCATTCAGCACGTATGATGAATTTGATGAGTTGTCACTTGTGAAATAATTATATACTTGTGACTAACAACAAGTTTGCATTGATGACGAATAGGCACTTGACATTTTTCTTCGAATTTACCAGAAGTGACTAATTCAGATACCATGCTTGATATAAATTTTATTTCAATAAAAAATCAACTTTGTGATATCCACAGAAAAGAATAAAAAAACTCTTACTTTGTGAAAAAAAGTTTTTTCCTATAATTTTAGTGATTCTTTTACACAATTTACTCAACCTACCGGCCTCAGTAGATTGATCGATAAGGAGGAGGACTTGTGCCCTTGAGGTCAGTGGTTCGAATTCCAAGTTCGGTGAACATCAATCAGTGTGAATTTGAGTAATTGTGACATCAAACACAATTGTGATAAAATTTTTTACTCAACCTACTTGCCTGAGTTTTTTTGTGAAAAAATATTCATAAGTTTGAAGAAAAAAATACTTACATTATTGTTAAAATCCCTATATGTTCCTACTATTTTAAGTACTCTACATACATAAATATGTATATTGTATGTAATTTACATTTTCCACTAGTATAATTCCTCTCTTAGTAGATGGATCTTGTATGTTCAGAATTAACACGAACCCAAAAGTTAAGACCAGTCTGTCTAAAAATAATTATGAACAGAATATTACTATCCAGTGTCCTTGATGAAGGACATATTCTCGACTGATATTTCATATTTTTGACAGAGATTAATACATTCAATTTCCATCTCATTAGTATTTTTATTTTTTTGCTCAATAGTTTTTGCAGGAATACAGTTTCTTGTCAATTTGTCTTGTCTGTCCAGAATATGGATTCTTTTTAAATTCCTGTGGATGATTTTAGTATAGCAAAGTTCCTTATCAATCTATCATGTCTCTTCAGATAGGTTTTGCCAATTAGCCTCTTACTTGACAAACCTGTTTAAGGTGCCTCAATCTCTTTTTGACACTTTCAACTTCTTTTTCACAGTTTTCAGGAGTTGAATGCCCAAGGGAGTCTCTTCAATGACGTTATCATTCTTACTTGTTTGTCAGCAATCAGCATAGTTTACTTTTCTCTTGACATCGTACTCAATAATTTTGGTGACTTGCTTAGTATCCTCACCTAGTAACCTTATAACCAACATAATTTCCTTGATATTGTATTATTTGCTCTTACCTTCGAACCCTTTTTAGTATCCCTATTAATACTCGTGGTATTTCTATCAGTGCTTTATCCAGGTTTCTTGATAACTCAACACTTGTACTCTAGCACTTAATACTTGTGAGTCTCGATGCATTGCTGAATTACACTTATTACACGTGGTTTTTGTCTTATCTCACTACTCTCGGAGTCTTTCAACTTTTTCTTTCATCACAAACAATTCAGCACTTTCTCTCTGTTCTCTTCTCTCATCCACCAATTCTGCACTCTCTACCTTAATCTCATGAATCTATTTTCTCGCTCTCTCCCTCAATTTTATCCACCATTTCAGCAATTGTCTCTTCTCTTTTTAATTTCACAGAAAGTATCCTCATCAATATGTACAGAGTTTGATAATTTCCTCTTTCACACTCTCTATATCGCCCGACACCCCTCATGGCTGCAGGTGGGGGTGGCGGGATCGTAACTATTGGAGGTGGAGTGTGTGTGGGGATGTAGGGGGGTCATAAATTAAGCGGGGGTTTAAGCTATTAAGCTCCCGTGCGGGGGGATACGCTGGTTGTGATGCCGCTGTAACAACTCTTCATAGTTTTTGAAAGCCGGAGCTTCTGCTGTTCATTTCAAAATCATTAAATTTTATAGCGTTTCAGCAATATTATGACAATGCGAGCTTGTATATTAGTGCTCTCGTATTATAATACGGAGTAAACATAATAAACAGTGTGCATAACGAACTTGGTGACGATGTCACAGCACAAGTCTTGCTCGAAATTAGATTCAGTAAGTTATATGGCAGCCATCATCATTGTTTATTAGTATACAAAATGTGAATTCACTTCAACTTCATTTTACTAATCTTTTAACTCAAATTACAATCTTTGAGATTTCATAGGACAAATTGCGCCTGGCTGTAACTTACTGCGTTCATTTATTATACAATGTAGCTTATATTATTTAATATGGTTACTTTAAACTATTGTTTAATATAGCTACTCTATAGCTACTGAACTTTCAAAATAGGAAGTCCCATATTATTTTAGAAATCTGTCATGGTTTATAACAAACATGAATTTACAAAGAAATAATTTGAATAAAAACTTGAACAATAAAGCTGATTTCTTAGACAATTTCTAGTAAATGTCAAATCCTAGAAAAACCTATCATACCACCTAGTTTTCTACATCCTCGATACGGATACAACTTTACCTGTTTACCTCAAAGTCACTGAGAAAACACCGCTGTGTCTCCCTCTTCCCCCCACCTCCTTCTCATCAACATTCACCTCCCCCTGCCGGCTCCCCCCCCCCCCCCCCCCACCACCTTAAGCCTGAAGGGGGAGAGAAACTGCTTTCCAAAGCTCGATTATACAATTATCATAAATTTCAGACAAATAAATTTATGCTTACAAAATTCTGAGCAGAGACAAACTTATGAGAGTTGGAAATTATTTTGAAGCTTTCGGAGGATTACGAGTGAGGTCGACATGCAATATTTGCTCCGACATAATATGTTGAAGTTTTAATGTCAACTTTATAGAAGACAAAATAATGAAGTACATAAAGATAATGTTGAATTAGGAACAGGCTAACTTACTGTAGACATAAATCTTGGCACAAAGTAGAGCATGTCTTATCTATGAGGTTTTTTTTACTTTCGTCTTTTTGAGGGAAGTAATGTTAAAAAGAGTTATGTTAGTTACCACTATCGATCCGAATGAATAATTTTCTATTTATATTAGTATGAACTACCAGATTCATTTGTTTTTTGATTGGTACTGATTTTTGTTGTTGTTGCTTTCAAAGTTAATTGTTTGAATTAAGACACATCATTGACTGATAAAATAATATAAATGTGTTTATAACATCTGACTAGAGTTATAATTAAGGGTTTGAAAACAAACATTTCTAGACTTTCATTTGTAGAATTTAATGAAGTTCATTTCTATGTATAAAAAAATCTATTTATCATGGTCTGAGCATTGTTACATCAATATTAATTCTATTGAGTATTCATTATGTTGAGACTCACTTTCAACCACTTTTCAGTATTCTTTTTAGTTAGGCATGCACTCATCGTGAATATCCAATGCAATCAAATCAGCCTCTTTCTTTCATTACTGAAACAGAAGTTGGAGAAAAAAAATCCTTTTTCCTTAAGACAATGTTGAAATAAATTGTTAATGATGCAGATGCTGAAAACTTTATTGATGAACAAGAGAAAAAAGTTCCCGACAGAAAGAAAGAAGTGATAGAAAGAAAAGTTGGAAGTAAGGGGTTGTTTGATGTGAAATGGGAATCTGTGAGACAATACTGGACTTGAATAATTAATATCCTATAAAATATTACAATATTTCCTGTTATTACAAGAAGAGATGGTGAGAAAGGAACATACAAAAAATGCTCTACATATTTACATAGATGTTGTAAAAATACCAAAGTCAATATTTAAAATTAGGTATGTAACAACAGAATTTGTGAAAACAAAGTGATAAAGTTCATTGAAAAATTGTTATAAAGTTCACTAAAAATCCTTTAATTTTCATAAAAAGAAGTTCATGAAAAAGAGAGAAATTTTTCCTCAGAGAAAAAAAAAAATAATTAAAAGATAATTTGAAAAGAATTGAGTTTAGGAAACTTGCCAGAATAGAGAATCGTTTTTCGATCACAAAATGAATGTTTATTAAATTAATAAAAAGAGAAAATGTCAGTCCTTGGAAAAAACTACAACCAACTAGGTTATGTCCCTTTTCCAACACTTAGATTTCCTGGTGGTACTTGCTACTTGTAGCTGGATTCATGCTACTTGGAAATCATTATGAATTCAAAACACCACAAAATGGATCAAGTAAATACTTAAGTATATTTTATCATAGATACATATGTGAAAGTATTCGAGACATTGCTCTAATGTTAATATTAGGACATTATAATTATTGTGGCTTACAACAATGCTCACTGGTCTGGAGTTCAACTTCTCTACGAACACTGAAATCCTGTAATTTACTGAGCTCTACCTAATCTATCAAGTAAGATAATACCTTCGGTTGGGTAAATACTCCTTCAACTTCCTGCTAAAATAAAATGCAATGTGATGAGAACCTTCTAGGTCTCCAGACATTCAGCAATCACAATCTACTCAAGTTAGCTAGAAACTTGCAAACAATTCCATGATTTTTTTCAATCTTATGTACAATGTATTGTGTAATAAGTAGTGTGCATATAATTAAATTTTAGGTACCTTGAGCTTCATTTATTTCCCCATAAAATACCATGTGTCCAGACAGTTAGTTATTTATGATTCCTCCCAAATATATGTACGCCCGTGAGAGATTATCACTGCGAAAAAGAATCACACACAATATATGGCAACAATTCAGGCAATAAGTAGACTACTGGAAGCGTATAAAGTAGATGAACTTCATGAACACAACACTAACATTGCAGAAGGCATCAGAACTCCAGGAAATCAACAATAAACAAACGTAACGTATGGGCATGGTGTAAGTGTTACTTTGCTAAAGCCTCTGGTTTAGTGCTATTAGATGTTAATGCTTGATGGAGGAATGGAAAAGCTTCTCATTAGTTTTGTTCATCTGGAGGAAATAAATCAAGACGTGATGAATATGAGTGCAAAACTGTAGACATTGTTAATGCAATTGATATGCGGGAAAACTTGAAACAAGTGGAAGGATAAACATATCTATTAACTATTAGTTTTGTTACTTTGATGAAATTAATTAGAAGGTGGTGAATATAACTGCATGCAAACATTGTGGTGATGGAATTAGGAAGTGGGAAATTATAATACATAAAATAATAGTACATTGGTTTTGAGTATTGGTATTAGTAGAGTATAAAACATGGGTCTCATGCAATAACAACTAATGGCTGTAAAATCCAAACGGCTGAAGTTGGTTTGCTGAAATAAATATTTTTGGAACCGCCTCGACGACCGGCATCTTTTGGTACCACTTTCAGCCCCCTAGCTTAATTTCAGCCCCCCCTAGGGCAGTTTATGTGTTTTGGTGAATTTACGCAATAGTGGGAATCGAAGTGTTGACCTGTAGACTCTGAGAACTGATATTTCATTGTTATATTTGGGATTCGAACCATAGACCTGTGGATTTGCAGCCTTAGCGATTGACATTAAATTACAAAGACCAAGTGTGTGTTCAATTCAGTGTCCAAGTTGAAGCGATATTATTTGTACAACAACAAAAAAAACCCCCGACATTTTTGGGATTCGAACCATAGACCTGTGAACTGTCGGCATAATATTATTTCGTCAAATGCTAATTTATTCATAGCTAGAAAAGCTAACTAAAGGTCTTTATCAGTTCTAACATTGCAACTAAATTCTTCTTATCTCCTCAGGTAGACAGGCTTAGGTCATATGATGTTTGACCCCAGCCATTTCATACTGGGTGGATTTAGTCAAAATATACAGGATGGTTGTAGACCTTATTTATTCTTTTTATAGTGGGAATCGAAGTGTTGACCTGTAGACTCTGAGAACTGACATTTCATTGTTATATTTGGGATTCGAACCATAGACCTGTGGATTTGCAGCCTTAGCGATTGACATTAAATTACAAAGACCAAGTGTGTGTCCAAGTTGAAGCGATATTATTTGTACAACAACAAAAAACCCCCGACATTTTTGGGATTCGAACCATAGACCTGTGGATTTGCAGCCTTAGCGATTGACATTAAATTACAAAGACCAAGTGTGTGTCCAAGTTGAAGCGATATTATTTGTACAACAACAAAAAAAACCCCGACATTTTTGGGATTCGAACCATAGACCTGTGAACTGTCGGCATAATATTATTTCGTCAAATGCTAATTTATTCATAGCTAGAAAAGCTAACTAAAGGTCTTTATCAGTTCTAACATTGCAACTAAATTCTTCTTATCTCCTCAGGTAGACAGGCTTAGGTCATATGATGTTTGACCCCAGCCATTTCATACTGGGTGGATTTAGTCAAAATATACAGGATGGTTGTAGACCTTATTTATTCTTTTTATAGTGGGAATCGAAGTGTTGACCTGTAGACTCTGAGAACTGATATTTCATTGTTATATTTGGGATTCGAACCATAGACCTGTGGATTTGCGAAGTGTTGACCTGTAGACTCTGAGAACTGATATTTCATTGTTATATTTGGGATTCGAACCATAGACCTGTGGATTTGCAGCCTTAGCGATTGACATTAAATTACAAAGACCAATTGTGTGTCCAAGTTGAAGCGATATTATTTGTACAACAACAAAAAAAACCCCCAACACTTTTGGGATTCGAACCATAGACCTGTGAACTGTCGGCATAATATTATTTCGTCAAATGCTAATTTATTCATAGCTAGAAAAGCTAACTAAAGGTCTTTATCAGTTCTAACTTTGCAACTCAATTCTTCTTATCTCCTCAGGTAGACAGGCTTAGGTCATAATTATGATGTTTGACCCCAGCCATTTCATACTGGGTGGATTTAGTCAAAATATACAGGATGGTTGTAGACCTTATTTATTCTTTTTATAGTGGGAATCGAAGTGTTGACCTGTAGACTCTGAGAACTGATATTTCATTGTTATATTTTGGATTCGAACCATAGACCTGTGGATTTGCAGCTTTAGCGATTGACATTAAATTACAAAGACCAAGTGTGTGTTCAATTCAGTGTCCAAGTTGAAGCGATATTATTTGTACAACAACAAAAAACCCCCGACATTTTTGGGATTCGAACCATAGACCTGTGAACTGTCGGCATAATATTATTTCGTCAAATGCTAATTTATTCATAGCTAGAAAAGCTAACTAAAGGTCTTTATCAGTTCTAACATTGCAACTAAATTCTTCTTATCTCCTCAGGTAGACAGGCTTAGGTCTTATGATGTTTGACACAGCTGTGTATTCTCTATAATGTTTTTATAGTTACATTCATCCAATGTGCTAATATTTTCCTGATTTAATTGTTTGAGAAACAAAAGTTCCATAAGTCCATGAGTGACTGGATATACTTTACCATCGATAGTCAAGTGTTCGCTCCTCCTCCCTTAGATGAAAGAAGTTCGCGAAAAAAATGAAAGGTAAGTGCTTAAAATAATAAATAATGAATTTTCACGAAAATAGTAACAAATAAATCAGAAAATGAGCTCTTGAAGACATTAATATTTGAAATTTGACGCCTATAGACCAAAGAGCTATTTACTCAGACTTTATTTGCCAAAGAGATATCTAGAGAGGTAAACAAACAAGTAAATATAAAAAAAAAATCTCAAAAATTGTGTCAAATATTTGAAAAGTTGCGCCAAAGAAACCGATTATGAAAATTTGTACCCTCAAAATAGTATAGAGTACAGAAAATAAACAAACAAGTAGACTTTAAAGGGAAATATTCAAATCTCTTCCTAGATTTATGTCAAATATTTGAAAAGTTGCGCCAAAAGAAGCAGATCAAGGAAATACCAATTCACATTAAGTAATATAATAATAATACATAACTCAGATTCACACATATAAACATTCTGACAGAGTCCACTTAACAAGTTCATACGTGAACTCTATGCAGGTGTACTGAAAGTCTATTCTTGTCTTTGGATGTAGTGTATGAAAATATCCATACATAGAGATTTTAACTCTATGAACTCACTTCAAGAATCAAGAATTTGTATTTGTTCAAGAATAAGTGTATATTTGGTAATTTTATAAATTTTTGTTATGTTTCAGATAATAAAATGAAATGCTACCTATGTGAGAGATATTCCACAGCAAAAGGATCAAATTTAGACCGTCATCATAAAACATGTATAGATAAGCTCTATTGCAACCATTGTACATACAAGACGTCTAAAAAGATACAGATGAAGTCTCACATGCGAAAAAATCATATAGATAATCGCATGGATTCAACTGAATTTATTTGTAAAAAGTGTAATAGTTATAAGTCTAAAAAGAAATTTAATGTTAAGAGACATCAACGTACTTGTTCAATGAAATTAAACTAGTAATACACCAGGTCGCTTGAGAGGAGCAGCTCATCGTCAATGTAATGCTGCGTATCAACCAGAATTACGAATGTCTGTGATATTACAGAATCTCAAGAACTTTGATGATAGTCAAATAAATCAAGATGACTACGATCATGTGAAAAAATGTGTGGAATACTTTCCACTGTCAAACATTAGGAGAATACCAAGATTTTATACAACAAGTGTGATGTTCTTCTACTAGCAGATGTATTTGAAAATTTTAGAAGCACAATGCTTCATCACTAAAGCCCGGATTTTATACAGCCAAAAAGGAATAAAATATGCAATTGCATATGCAAGCGAAAAGCCCAATATATGCAAAATTTTGAACAAAAAGCCCAATATATGCAAAAATAGAAACCCATAAACTTACTGAGCCAGGACTTAAACTTATTTTTGACAACTGGCATTGTAAAGTTAGTATCTACCTAAGTCAAAAAATGCTAATTTTAATTTTAATACAAAATAATTTACTCCTTTAACTAGAGTTTCCGTTATGCATACACATTTCTCGAGTAAAATTCAGTAGAAAAGTTGATCTTTTGCAAACACAATAAATTCACTGCAAGTAAAAAACAAGCGAGAACTAAAAGAGAGGAAAGAGAACAGAGACAGAAATACAATACAAGCAGGTACCTACCCCTCTCCCTGCCTATCCTACCCTGCTGATACATGGAGTGTAGATGAGAGTATTGCAGACGCGTTACGACACGTTTGATCTGGTTTCAGTAGGTACCCACATAACAACACAATGAAGGTAGGTTTCTACTTATTATGCTTATTTTCTACTTATTATGTAGTATAATAAGACTTGGTATCTGAAGTGGTAATTAAGGATGTTTAGATATCCATCACTGCATGAGGTAAACAAAAAATTCAAATAAATTGAACCCATCAGAGGCCGGGATTTGTTGAAAGAGGGACCATCAGCTGTTCAAAGTTGGACGCATAAACTAATGCAAAAATACAACATTAATCACTACGCTACATTTTCCCCCACGAAAGCTGCCATTGTAGAGCGTTTTAATCGAACGTTGAAGAGCAAAATGTGGATTGAATTCAATTACCTTGGCTCGTACAGATGGTTGGACATTTTGCCAACTCTTGTGTCTACCTACAATGCCACCAAGCATCGTTCTATTGGAATGGCCCCTCAAGATGTGAACGTGAAAAATCAGAGTCTCATAGCTTTACGTTTGAATAAACCCAAACAAGTTATAGTCAATAGTAAGACTAGTAAATTTAAACTAGGTGATCTTGCACGTATTTCCAAAGTGAAACATTTGTTTCAAAAAGGTTACGAAGCCAACTGGAGTTATGAGGTATTTAGAGTGGTATATGAGGTATTTACCCACATAACAACACAATGAAGGTAGGTTTCTACTTATTATGCTTATTTTCTACTTATTATGTAGTATAATAAGACTTGGTATCTGAAGTGGTAATTAAGGATGTTTAGATATCCATCACTGCATGAGGTAAACAAAAAATTCAAATAAATTGAACCCATCAGAGGCCGAACCCATTCAAATAAATTGAACCCATCTCTCTCTTTCCAGCTTATAAAATAATTTTCATCTCATTACTGAGCGGATAATAGTTTATCATTCTATCTATTTGGCTGCTGAGAAAAGCTTGAGAAAATTTATCTGTTATAAAACAATAAAAACACTATTTTCTTACATTTATAATAATAATTATCATCATCATAATACATTTATTGAATTATATTATTATTCTATATTAAAATATATTATTCTATAACTTTATTTTGAAATCGCTTTATTGAATGTATATTATTTTATATATACCTATATCTCTCTCTCTTTCCAGCTTATAAAATAATTTTCATCTCATTACTGAGCGGATAATAGTTTATCATTCTATCATGAATTATAAGACAGAAAAGACTGGTATTTTGGGGGAAATTTGCTGTAGCCTCAAGTTCAATTTTAACATCTATTGTTCCCGTTTTTAATGAATCATTCTGTTTTGAGCAGTCAATTGCTATGAGTGGGTATAAGTTTTGAATTCGTTCACCGACAAGTTTGAATTCAGATTTGTCGAACCGAAATAACTATCTCCAAATTTACTCAACATATCATACAGAATTGAAAACTTCCCTTTATCGAAATTAAGATTCAACTCATCATAAGGTACTTTTTCCGAATTCAAGAAAACCCTTAAACTCTTGAAGTTGGCCGTGTCAAATCGACTGGCAAAGGCTTTGTAATTATCAGCTCTATTAGTACTTAAAGCAAACACCATATACCTAGGTTTTTCCAACATTGGTGAAGATCGGATATCAACATTACATGTAAAGATGAGAACACTGGTCTCTCTTTCAGTGCTGATGAGTTTATCATCATTTGGAAGTTTTTAGTGAACATTGAACCATAATATCTACCCCACAAATATATCCAACATATGAGTCTGTTGGAGTTTTTTGGGGCGAATGGTTTTGTCTACTGTTTTAACGGTTCTTTTCATAAGTCTTTTACGAGGTTTGCTTTCAAAAGGACGAGGAGCATCCCATGATCGACGGAACTGCTGCTCTTTCTTGAAGGATGTGGGAAGAACGAGTCGGTTTTGAAGATGTTTGTTGAAAGGCATCTGTTCACACTTAATTGCTGGAGATTCTGTTTGTTCGTCCTCTGATGGGTAGTCGGAATCTTCTTGAGAGTCAGTGTTACACTGATTCCTCCCTCGGAGTTTACTGAGAATTTCCGATAGGACACCTTCCATTCGCTGAGTCCGAGTTTCATGTGCCCGATTACGAGTATCAATTTCCTCAAAGCGTCTATCTAATTCAGTAATCGAACAATCAGTTGATGAGTGCCTGGTGCCCTGCACCAGGCACTGTGCCCTGCACCAGGCACTCATCAACTGATTGTTCGATTACTGAATTAGATAGACGCTTTGAGGAAATTGATACTCGTAATCGGGCACATGAAACTCGGACTCAGCGAATGGAAGGTGTCCTATCGGAAATTCTCAGTAAACTCCGAGGGAGGAATCAGTGTAACACTGACTCTCAAGAAGATTCCGACTACCCATCAGAGGACGAACAAACAGAATCTCCAGCAATTAAGTGTGAACAGATGCCTTTCAACAAACATCTTCAAAACCGACTCGTTCTTCCCACATCCTTCAAGAAAGAGCAGCAGTTCCGTCGATCATGGGATGCTCCTCGTCCTTTTGAAAGCAAACCTCGTAAAAGACTTATGAAAAGAACCGTTAAAACAGTAGACAAAACCATTCGCCCCAAAAAACTCCAACAGACTCATATGTTGGATATATTTGTGGGGTAGATATTATGGTTCAATGTTCACTAAAAACTTCCAAATGATGATAAACTCATCAGCACTGAAAGAGAGACCAGTGTTCTCATCTTTACATGTAATGTTGATATCCGATCTTCACCAATGTTGGAAAAACCTAGGTATATGGTGTTTGCTTTAAGTACTAATAGAGCTGATAATTACAAAGCCTTTGCCAGTCGATTTGACACGGCCAACTTCAAGAGTTTAAGGGTTTTCTTGAATTCGGAAAAAGTACCTTATGATGAGTTGAATCTTAATTTCGATAAAGGGAAGTTTTCAATTCTGTATGATATGTTGAGTAAATTTGGAGATAGTTATTTCGGTTCGACAAATCTGAATTCAAACTTGTCGGTGAACGAATTCAAAACTTATACCCACTCATAGCAATTGACTGCTCAAAACAGAATGATTCATTAAAAACGGGAACAATAGATGTTAAAATTGAACTTGAGGCTACAGCAAATTTCCCCCAAAATACCAGTCTTTTCTGTCTTATAATTCATGATAGAATGATAAACTATTATCCGCTCAGTAATGAGATGAAAATTATTTTATAAGCTGGAAAGAGAGAGAGATATAGGTATATATAAAATAATATACATTCAATAAAGCGATTTCAAAATAAAGTTATAGAATAATATATTTTAATATAGAATAATAATATAATTCAATAAATGTATTATGATGATGATAATTATTATTATAAATGTAAGAAAATAGTGTTTTTATTGTTTTATAACAGATAAATTTTCTCAAGCTTTTCTCAGCAGCCAAATAGATAGAATGATAAACTATTATCCGCTCAGTAATGAGATGAAAATTATTTTATAAGCTGGAAAGAGAGAGATGGGTTCAATTTATTTGAATGGGTTCGGCCTCTGATGGGTTCAATTTATTTGAATTTTTTGTTTACCTCATGCAGTGATGGATATCTAAACATCCTTAATTACCACTTCAGATACCAAGTCTTATTATACTACATAATAAGTAGAAAATAAGCATAATAAGTAGAAACCTACCTTCATTGTGTTGTTATGTGGGTAAATACCTCATATACCACTCTAAATACCTCATAACTCCAGTTGGCTTCGTAACCTTTTTGAAACAAATGTTTCACTTTGGAAATACGTGCAAGATCACCTAGTTTAAATTTACTAGTCTTACTATTGACTATAACTTGTTTGGGTTTATTCAAACGTAAAGCTATGAGACTCTGATTTTTCACGTTCACATCTTGAGGGGCCATTCCAATAGAACGATGCTTGGTGGCATTGTAGGTAGACACAAGAGTTGGCAAAATGTCCAACCATCTGTACGAGCCAAGGTAATTGAATTCAATCCACATTTTGCTCTTCAACGTTCGATTAAAACGCTCTACAATGGCAGCTTTCGTGGGGGAAAATGTAGCGTAGTGATTAATGTTGTATTTTTGCATTAGTTTATGCGTCCAACTTTGAACAGCTGATGGTCCCTCTTTCAACAAATCCCGGCCTCTGATGGGTTCAATTTATTTGAATTTTTTGTTTACCTCATGCAGTGATGGATATCTAAACATCCTTAATTACCACTTCAGATACCAAGTCTTATTATACTACATAATAAGTAGAAAATAAGCATAATAAGTAGAAACCTACCTTCATTGTGTTGTTATGTGGGTACCTACTGAAACCAGATCAAACGTGTCGTAACGCGTCTGCAATACTCTCATCTACACTCCATGTATCAGCAGGGTAGGATAGGCAGGGAGAGGGGTAGGTACCTGCTTGTATTGTATTTCTGTCTCTGTTCTCTTTCCTCTCTTTTAGTTCTCGCTTGTTTTTTACTTGCAGTGAATTTATTGTGTTTGCAAAAGATCAACTTTTCTACTGAATTTTACTCGAGAAATGTGTATGCATAACGGAAACTCTAGTTAAAGGAGTAAATTATTTTGTATTAAAATTAAAATTAGCATTTTTTGACTTAGGTAGATACTAACTTTACAATGCCAGTTGTCAAAAATAAGTTTAAGTCCTGGCTCAGTAAGTTTATGGGTTTTATTTTTGCATATATTGGGCTTTTTGTTCAAAATTTTGCATATATTGGGCTTTTCGCTTGCATATGCAATTGCATATTTTATTCCTTTTTGGCTGTATAAAATCCGGGCTTTAGTGATGAAGCATTGTGCTTCTAAAATTTTCAAATACATCTGCTAGTAGAAGAACATCACACTTGTTGTATAAAATCTTGGTATTCTCCTAATGTTTGACAGTGGAAAGTATTCCACACATTTTTTCACATGATCGTAGTCATCTTGATTTATTTGACTATCATCAAAGTTCTTGAGATTCTGTAATATCACAGACATTCGTAATTCTGGTTGATACGCAGCATTACATTGACGATGAGCTGCTCCTCTCAAGCGACCTGGTGTATTACTAGTTTAATTTCATTGAACAAGTACGTTGATGTCTCTTAACATTAAATTTCTTTTTAGACTTATAACTATTACACTTTTTACAAATAAATTCAGTTGAATCCATGCGATTATCTATATGATTTTTTCGCATGTGAGACTTCATCTGTATCTTTTTAGACGTCTTGTATGTACAATGGTTGCAATAGAGCTTATCTATACATGTTTTATGATGACGGTCTAAATTTGATCCTTTTGCTGTGGAATATCTCTCACATAGGTAGCATTTCATTTTATTATCTGAAACATAACAAAAATTTATAAAATTACCAAATATACACTTATTCTTGAACAAATACAAATTCTTGATTCTTGAAGTGAGTTCATAGAGTTAAAATCTCTATGTATGGATATTTTCATACACTACATCCAAAGACAAGAATAGACTTTCAGTACACCTGCATAGAGTTCACGTATGAACTTGTTAAGTGGACTCTGTCAGAATGTTTATATGTGTGAATCTGAGTTATGTATTATTATTATATTACTTAATGTGAATTGGTATTTCCTTGATCTGCTTCTTTTGGCGCAACTTTTCAAATATTTGACATAAATCTAGGAAGAGATTTGAATATTTCCCTTTAAAGTCTACTTGTTTGTTTATTTTCTGTACTCTATACTATTTTGAGGGTACAAATTTTCATAATCGGTTTCTTTGGCGCAACTTTTCAAATATTTGACACAATTTTTGAGATTTTTTTTTATTATTTACTTGTTTGTTTACCTCTCTAGATATCTCTTTGGCAAATAAAGTCTGAGTAAATAGCTCTTTGGTCTATAGGCGTCAAATTTCAAATATTAATGTCTTCAAGAGCTCATTTTCTGATTTATTTGTTACTATTTTCGTGAAAATTCATTATTTATTATTTTAAGCACTTACCTTTCATTTTTTTCGCGAACTTCTTTCATCTAAGGGAGGAGGAGCGAACACTTGACTATCGATGGTAAAGTATATCCAGTCACTCATGGACTTATGGAACTTTTGTTTCTCAAACAATTAAATCAGGAAAATATTAGCACATTGGATGAATGTAACTATAAAAACATTATAGAGAATACACAGCTGTGTCAAACATCATAAGACCTAAGCCTGTCTACCTGAGGAGATAAGAAGAATTTAGTTGCAATGTTAGAACTGATAAAGACCTTTAGTTAGCTTTTCTAGCTATGAATAAATTAGCATTTGACGAAATAATATTATGCCGACAGTTCACAGGTCTATGGTTCGAATCCCAAAAATGTCGGGGGTTTTTTGTTGTTGTACAAATAATATCGCTTCAACTTGGACACTGAATTGAACACACACTTGGTCTTTGTAATTTAATGTCAATCGCTAAAGCTGCAAATCCACAGGTCTATGGTTCGAATCCAAAATATAACAATGAAATATCAGTTCTCAGAGTCTACAGGTCAACACTTCGATTCCCACTATAAAAAGAATAAATAAGGTCTACAACCATCCTGTATATTTTGACTAAATCCACCAGTATGAAATGGCTGGGGTCAAACATCATAATTATGACCTAAGCCTGTCTACCTGAGGAGATAAGAAGAATTGAGTTGCAAAGTTAGAACTGATAAAGACCTTTAGTTAGCTTTTCTAGCTATGAATAAATTAGCATTTGACGAAATAATATTATGCCGACAGTTCACAGGTCTATGGTTCGAATCCCAAAAGTGTTGGGGGTTTTTTTTTGTTGTTGTACAAATAATATCGCTTCAACTTGGACACACAATTGGTCTTTGTAATTTAATGTCAATCGCTAAGGCTGCAAATCCACAGGTCTATGGTTCGAATCCCAAATATAACAATGAAATATCAGTTCTCAGAGTCTACAGGTCAACACTTCGCAAATCCACAGGTCTATGGTTCGAATCCCAAATATCACAATGAAATATCAGTTCTCAGAGTCTACAGGTCAACACTTCGATTCCCACTATAAAAAGAATAAATAAGGTCTACAACCATCCTGTATATTTTGACTAAATCCACCCAGTATGAAATGGCTGGGGTCAAACATCATATGACCTAAGCCTGTCTACCTGAGGAGATAAGAAGAATTTAGTTGCAATGTTAGAACTGATAAAGACCTTTAGTTAGCTTTTCTAGCTATGAATAAATTAGCATTTGACGAAATAATATTATGCCGACAGTTCACAGGTCTATGGTTCGAATCCCAAAAATGTCGGGGTTTTTTTTTGTTGTTGTACAAATAATATCGCTTCAACTTGGACACACACTTGGTCTTTGTAATTTAATGTCAATCGCTAAGGCTGCAAATCCACAGGTCTATGGTTCGAATCCCAAAAATGTCGGGGGTTTTTTGTTGTTGTACAAATAATATCGCTTCAACTTGGACACACACTTGGTCTTTGTAATTTAATGTCAATCGCTAAGGCTGCAAATCCACAGGTCTATGGTTCGAATCCCAAATATAACAATGAAATGTCAGTTCTCAGAGTCTACAGGTCAACACTTCGATTCCCACTATAAAAAGAATAAATAAGGTCTACAACCATCCTGTATATTTTGACTAAATCCACCCAGTATGAAATGGCTGGGGTCAAACATCATATGACCTAAGCCTGTCTACCTGAGGAGATAAGAAGAATTTAGTTGCAATGTTAGAACTGATAAAGACCTTTAGTTAGCTTTTCTAGCTATGAATAAATTAGCATTTGACGAAATAATATTATGCCGACAGTTCACAGGTCTATGGTTCGAATCCCAAAAATGTCGGGGGTTTTTTTTGTTGTTGTACAAATAATATCGCTTCAACTTGGACACTGAATTGAACACACACTTGGTCTTTGTAATTTAATGTCAATCGCTAAGGCTGCAAATCCACAGGTCTATGGTTCGAATCCCAAATATAACAATGAAATATCAGTTCTCAGAGTCTACAGGTCAACACTTCGATTCCCACTATTGCTAAATTCACCAAAAAACATTAAACTCCTAGGGGTGAAATTAGTAGGGGCTGAAATGTACCACAAGATGACGGTGTCGGCGGTCCAAAAATATTTATTTCAGCAAACCAACTTAGCCGTTTGGATTTTAGAGCATTAGTTGTTATTGCATGTGACCAGTTTTATATTACTGGTATTCTGATTTGTCACTTTATTCTGGGTTTGAGTTTGGTAGTTCTAACTTATACAATAGTACATGGTTGAGTTAAGTTATGTTCTGAATCCAATAATGTCTGGGGTTTTTTTTGTGTAGTTCTGAATCTCCCTTAATTGTCAATTGGTTTGGTATTTATGTATGTAATCTTCACAATCATAGTCATTGGTTTCGAATACCTCAAACTATCAAAATAAATATTTTTTAATGTAGTTGTAACTTTATTGGCAACTACTTCTCATACATATTGTGTTAGATATTCCCAAGATATAAAATGAATATCAGTTCTCAGAGTCTACAGGTCAACACTTCGATTCCCACTATAAAAAGAATAAATAAGGTCTACAACCATCCTGTATATTTTGACTAAATCCACCCAGTATGAAATGGCTGGGGTCAAACATCATATGACCTAAGCCTGTCTACCTGAGGAGATAAGAAGAATTTAGTTGCAATGTTAGAATGATTAAAGACCTTTAGTTAGCTTTTCTAGCTATGAATAAATTAGCATTTGACGAAATAATATTATGCGACAGTTCACAGGTCTATGGTTCGAATCCCAAAAATGTCGGGGTTTTTTTTTGTTGTTGTACAAATAATATCGCTTCAACTTGGACACACACTTGGTCTTTGTAATTTAATGTCAATCGCTAAGGCTGCAAATCAAGGTCTATGGTTCGAATCCCAAAATGTGGGGGTTTTTGTTGTTGTACAATAATATCGCTTCAACTTGGACACACACTTGGTCTTTGTAATTTAATGTCAATCGCTAAGGCTGCAAATCCACAGGTCTATGGTTCGAATCCCAAATATAACAATGAAATGTCAGTTCTCAGAGTCTACAGGTCAACACTTCGATTCCCACTATAAAAAGAATAAATAGGTCTACAACCATCCTGTATATTTTGACTAAATCCACCCAGTATGAAATGGCTGGGGTCAAACATCATATGACCTAAGCCTGTCTACCTGAGGAGATAAGAAGAATTTAGTTGCAATGTTAGAACTGATAAAGACCTTTAGTTAGCTTTTCTAGCTATGAATAAATTAGCATTTGACGAAATAATATTATGCCGACAGTTCACAGGTCTATGGTTCGAATCCCAAAAATGTCGGGGGTTTTTTTTGTTGTTGTACAAATAATATCGCTTCAACTTGGACACTGAATTGAACACACACTTGGTCTTTGTAATTTAATGTCAATCGCTAAGGCTGCAAATCCACAGGTCTATGGTTCGAATCCCAAATATAACAATGAAATATCAGTTCTCAGAGTCTACAGGTCAACACTTCGATTCCCACTATTGCGTAAATTCACCAAAACACAATAAACTGCCCTAGGGGGGGCTGAAATTAAGCTAGGGGGCTGAAAGTGGTACCAAAAGATGCCGGTCGTCGAGGCGGTTCCAAAAATATTTATTTCAGCAAACCAACTTCAGCCGTTTGGATTTTACAGCCAAATTAGTTGTTATTGCATGAGACCCATGTTTTATACTCTACTGGTATTCTGATATTTCCATATTATTACAATGGGTTTGAGTGTTGGTAGTTCTAACATATCCACTAATAGTACATTGGGTTTGAGTAATGTTAGTTCTGACATCTCCATTAATAGTACATTGGGTTTGAGTATTGGTAGTTCTGACATCTCCACTAATAGTTCATTAGGTTTGAGTATTGGTAGTTATGACATCTTCACGAATACATAGTACATTGGGTTTGAGAATTTTGGTACCTAGTTCTAACATCTGACAAAATAAATCATTTTATATTAATGTAGTAGTACTGTAATACTTTATTGGCAAACTACATTTACTACATATTGTGTAGATATTGCGACAGAGGATGATAAAAATAGAA